>VZTX01031354.1:81123-132865 GCA_013400915.1 Pardalotus punctatus | reverse complement strand
GGATTAATTTTCCTGACAATTTTGAAAATTATTTTTGGGGATCATCATTCAGTAGACTGGGCTTGTGCTAAGGGTATTCACAATTAAGCCCTTGGTTACATACATATATATTTTACCTGCAAATCAACTGGAAAATTCAGTGTGTTGCCCTCAGAACACAGCCTTGAAATTATACTGGCTTCAAGGGCTACTCTTGTTTATGAAACACATTAAAAATTGTTGAGTCTGAATTTAATAATCTCCAGTATCCACTCTGTGCTTTACTAAGAGCTAAATGATAATAGTAAGTTGACCCATGCCTGGTTAGGTTTTTTTTAAAGCAGATTTTTAATTCAGCCCAAGTGACTTTACATTGCACAGGTGTCATCAGTGTGCCTGAATAGTGGCACACAAGACCAAGAGCAGAGCATTTAATTTTGGAGTCATTAGACAGGGCTGGATAGAGACATTTGAGATTAAGCTCTTCCTTACAGAGTGCTTTTAATATTTCTGTCTTTAATCTCCTATAGATTCTGTGGTACAGCACCTGGGACCTACCAGAGTGCTGTACATATCAGCAGCCACACTGCCAAGCACAGAGCACAGTTTGGTCTTGGGAAAGGCTCCTGACCCCAGCTCACACCTCCCTGCTCTCTCATCCTGGGGACTTGACTGAAGCACAGAGCCCCTGAGGTACTGCCTGGCCCAGGGAACAGGGAGGGAATATATCCATGAAGCTGCTTCTAGCCGCAATTAATTTGAAACATTCCCTTTCTATACTAATCCTTCCTTCATTTTTATAGATTGTTCCCAAACCACTCTTTTACTGTTAACTGCTACCAAACATCATTTGGAATCATAATTTTGCCTTATACTATGATCAACCTGTAGGAATTTTCCCTTTGCTGGATACTTCTGGACAGGACCTTCCTACCCTCTGCTCCAGTCACACCTAACAAAACACTTAGAAAGGTTTTGTCTACCAGCATAACTCAACCATCTTTTTAGAGTGTTTCTCCCTTTCACCACAGCCCTGGAGCAAACACATCAAAGTGAAATTGTTTCTGCTTACAATACTACAATCACTTGACTGTCTCTATAGGGCAAAACACTCCAGCCCCCAGCAACAACACATATAGCTTCCATACACCCTCTGCTTTTGTTCATTTATTTTAGCAGTCACCATTAAAAACCGGATTTAAGACTGCAGTCAAGAGAGAGTATATAGCTTCATCTGAAGCTGTAATTCTGAAATGACTGAACCCAGCATGTCCCACCTTCTCTCGAGACATCAGGTCAGCCAACCTTAAGTCAGGCTGGAGAGGGGCTTCTGATGACACCCTGGCACAGCTACTCCTCGTAGAAGTGATGCTATGGGAGGTGAAGAGGGTAGGCATGTCTGTCATCTCTGCAAGTGCTTTCCTCCTCTGCTGCTCTCTGAGAAGGGAAGAGATCCTACTAGAGCTCCTGCTCACCCATTGTTTGCCACCTCCCTCCCTGGGGCAGTGTGATCCAACTCTACTACCTTTCATCATCAAGACAGACAAGGAGAACACGTGGCATGAGGGAAGCTCTGGCTGACATCAGGCTGAGATTGTGGGGAATGGTAAGTAAGGATCCTAAGCAATTGAAGAGTTATGATAAAGGCCGGAAAGGGAAGGGAGATCATTGAGCATACTGTAGAGGAGCCTTGTGAGCCCATGGAAAGACAAGGACAGGGCTGGCAGCAGGAGTTGTTTATGAAGCCGGCTGTGAGTCTGGATATGTCAGCTGTCTGTCTTTTCAGTTCCTAGAACCCTGGGAACAGAGTTTTGATGTTTCACAGTGAGATGATGTGCTCAGCCAAATTTTGCCCTTGAGCATAGGACAGCAATCCTTTTTTTCCCCATCTTACCCTAATATCATCATCCAGACCCTCTGCACAGCTATCAAAATGCAAAATGAATTAACTTGTAAATTTATAAGATAGCAGGGGTTTCTGTTCCTCACACTGTTCTTTTCATGAAACATCACAGGCCTGAACAGAAGGGTTATAAATCTAAAAGCTGCTGTAAAGGGGTCTTGTATGTGTCCTTAAAAACATAATGGTGTGACAGGAAAACTAGCTACTAGAAGGCCATCATTGCACCACTCATTTTATCTTCCCTATTCCACTCCTTTACAGAAGTGCTCCAAAGACCCCATAATTTTTTAGGACCAAAGATCCTAAAAGCATGTTATCCTAAAGTAACACACCATCCACAGCAGGTACTGTTCGAGCTTCCTACTGATACAGCAGTCCAGGCTTGGCAGGACCCCATGGCTCTTGCTGCTGTTTGCTCCTGAGTAGAGTGATCCTGGTACCTGTACATGTTATATTTAGTTAATTTTCTTATTACTGAGTGTATTTTATGAGTATCATGGTGTGTGTCCTTCTCTCCTGTTCAAAATCAAAACAAACTAGAATACATTAGACATTTCAGGTATTAGATAGAAAGTGAATTCCTATATCACATTCTTTCAAAAGGAGGGACTGAGTGTAGGAGGACATCAAGCAACCTAAACACAAGAAGAAAAAAAAAAAAAACCAAAAAACCCAATCAAAAAAACAAAAAACAAAAAAAAAACCCAAAACCAAACCCCCCCAACCCCCCCCCCCAAAACAAGCAAACAAAAAAACCCCCAAAAAACACCACTACCAAAACCCCCAACCTTATCTTTGTATTCTTGTCTCTGTGAAACAGAAAAGAAAATACATTCAGCTTCTAACAGTTTTCTCAGATCCAAGTTTTCTGGTCTGTGAAACAAATCCACTGCACATACCTGTGACATTTTTTCAATTTACTTCAGCAGAAAAATACACTGAGGGAAATATTTCAATCTTAAATAATTTGGGAGAGAGGTGTTTTACAACCAGAATAATGTCTGAAAAGCGTTTAAGTAGTAAAGCCCCCACTTACCCCTGGATGACCTCATTGCATTGTGTGGCATTTCAGTGCTCTAACTGGGGACACCATTTGTTTCTTGAAACATCAGCAATTATTTGATCAGAGAGTTTCTGAAAGTTGACTAAACAGCTGCTTACAATTGATATGGTGCCAGCTTCACAGTGCTGCAGAGCTTGACTTGTCAGTTATGTAGAGCTATATCTCTTATCCCTGCCCCAGTCCTGTGGTGTATCAGACTTTCTTGCCTGCCTGCCCACAGCAATATGTGCTGGTTTTTGCAGCTGCAGTGCATCTAAATATAGTCAATGGAGAAAATTTTTTTAGTAGTGAGCATCATCTTAGCAGCAGAAACAATTATTTTCTGCTTTGAACATCTTTCACCCTAAGGCACCCACCTCAGGGAAAAAAATTAAAAAGCATACATGTTAAGACCTGGAAAAAAATACATGTTCACCGTAATTAAGGTACTTTGCCAGCAATATAGGCAGTTTTTAATAATACTTGTTACAAATCAGTTGAAGGATTTCTATTGACTCAAGTGGCATCAGTCATCTTTCCAGAGGAGCAGATCACCCCTATCCCTCACTCCTTTTTTTTTTAAAGAAGCAGGTTCTGTTTAGAGATGATATAACAGCATGTGCAGAGGCCAACTGCAAGAGAATTTTCATATGAAAGACTAGTGATGTTCTCATAATTCCTGTATGTTGTTGGGGTTTTTTTTTTAAGTTTCATATTTTACAAGCAATGTCCTGTAACTTTGTTCACTCCATTCTTTGTCTGGAGAACATACTGATATGACAGAATAATAAAAGTGGATCAGGGTACTACACATGGTGAATGCCATGAAAGTTAAATTGAGTTCAAGATACACCTGAATCCTTGCTCAGCTTTGGACAGATCTTTACAGCCCCCAGCAGCTCAGTCCATCAACAATTTTGGGTAATGGCCTTGGTAACAGTGGCTGATCTCATGTCAAGAACCTTAAATAAACAACCAGTGGACACTTTAAAGATGTAGTTGGCAGGCAGGAGTAGAACACCTCTTCTAATGAAGATCTTGGTTAGGTCCTGCTTATGTCTGTCAAGGTCTGACATTGCCAACAGTTTGCTCTGGACGGGTCTCTGTTGTTAAATCATAGTGGACACAGTTCTACCATTTCTGAGGGTGATGTATAACACCTATCTACGAAACAATTGTGTAGTTACCTTACCAGAAAGACTTTAGGCTGCTGCTCTTTTGAGTGGACATGTGACAAAGCACATGAGAATCACCTGGATAGGAGCAATGAACTTTTCTTCCCTCCAGCAAATTGCAGACAAACTTTGGTTCAGTTCTGAACATTCAATAACCTTCTTGTGTTCATAGACACTCCTGGTGGTAGCTCACATACTGGCAGTTAAACACTCCCAAGGGTCCCCTAGCACTCAGTGCCTTCATCCCCAAAAAACAGATGCCAATGGGGCCAGGCTCACAAGCAAAACACTAAGATTATGTTTGCTTTAACCTTTACCCAAGAAACCAGAAGCTGATTGAGTACCAGTTATAATGTGCAAATTAAGATCAGTAACCAAGAGAGAAATTAAAATAAGGCTCAAAAAGAAACCCAGATATAGCAAAGATTTAAGAACTTCCTGTAATGATTTAAGCAGCAAAAATCTGTGAGGTGGCACTGTACACTTTACTTTGTTGCTTGTGCGTATGTTTGGGTCTGGTGTCAAGCTTTATGTTATTTTTCAATTACAATTTTTAAGCTCATGGGAGAATGCACAAAAATAACACTGGGATTATAAAAAAAAACCTTGTCCATTTCTTCTCAAAAATCTTGCAAATGGGAAAGCAGAAAGGCCTGAACCAGGAGTGTTCCCATGTTTGTACTCACCACAAAGCTGCAAGTCATGGTCTTTGCATTGTCTTCTTGCTCCTACTGTTAGCTTGGTGTTCTTGGCCACTGTACTGTATATCTTGAGCATGGCACTGGCAGGAAGATGTCATTCCCTTTCCCGAATTAGTTGCATCAGGGCCACCATACAACTGGCACGCATGGAGTGGGGGATCAAAGTCATGCGCAACTGCTGCAGGCTTCACCAGCACCATGCTTTGCAGGGGGCTGAAGAGTGGCTGGAGAAGTAGGACATTTCCTTACCAGAAAAGGGAAGCATGACTGAACTTAACTGTCTCTGGATTATGCAGGAAAGTTTTCTGATCTGGAGCTTTAGACATGGAACCTGTGGTCTTAATACAGTCTTCAAATCATGGCCAAATGACATCATTCAGTAAAACCCCAACAGAAAAAATTGTTTGAATTTCCTAAATTTTCATGCCTAACAATTTGTTTTGGAAGGACACATACACAACAAAGGGCCTCTCACAGGAAAATTAGCACATTTAATAAACAAATGCCCTTTGTGTAAACAAACCAGTAGGGAAAAATAACAAACCATTTTACATTTTTCACACTACTGATTGTAACTGGATAACTGGATTGTAACAAGCTGTAGAAACTGAAGACTATTTTATCTAAGTAGATGGAAAGGTGTTCAGCTCCACTGTGGGACAAAATGTGATGATTTAAATGCAATCCAGTTTAAGTCTTCACACAGTGATCCCACCAGTCTTTTGACCAATATCATGTTAGTTGTTGCTACCGGTTTATGGAATCCTAATGGTCTAAGAAGAAAGCTATCTATTTCCAGGAACATGAACTGAATGAAACACCCCATATATACATCTAATTCACACTTATAAAAATTATTCTTTTTTTCTAGAGTTGAAAGATCTTGATGCAAGAGAAAGGTTTCTAGTTTCAGGAAGAATTTTGGGAAGATTGGCTCTTACTGTCTTTATTCAATTAAAATGTAATCATGAAGGTAGTTTAGAAATCAGACTGAATGTCTGTCAAAAATCAATAACATTAAAAGAAAACAGAGGTCTCCTGCCCTTCCGCTATCATGCCGAATTTTACATCACAGGAGAGGCAGTTCAGATCACCTACATAATTACTAGGGCTGGTAAACATGATGATGAAAACTAAATGTAAAATTTAAATTGAGCTGATTACCTGATTGTATCTCCATTTGTTCTTGTTCTCCTCATTCTTCAGTGTAAGCTGAGCCCAAATGTGTGCAAACAAATATGTTAAATCTAAACCAGGTAAACACAGAACTCCATAGGCTGTGCCATGCCATCAGGCTACAAGGCTTAAGGTTTGTTTATAAGATATTACTAATTATGACTCTTAGAGACAGAAAAGAAAACATAAGACCAGGGTCTGTAGCATAGCTCATTTTTATTGTTTAAACAGTTTTTGCATAGGAAATATATCCGCTTCCAGTAATTGACTGCAGTATGAGCAGCTGCTAGCAGTATAGGCTGGATATAACAGTAACAATCACATTAAGTCAAGCTTGATTTACACCAGTTTAAAACTTGTGGCAGTTGAGTTCATTTGTAACCTAAAAAAAAAAGTACCAAAAAGAACATTATTATCCTCCAACCAGGCACAATAAAAACTTTTGTTAACACTCGGGCTAAAATCAGGTCTGATGCCAGAGGGCCCTAATTCCAAAATTAAGGAGCTGTACTGTAATGCATCCTACTAGTGAAGGTTCATTACACAAAGACTCTGCACGCGCCTTCTTTTTAATTAAAATGTAACCTTCAGGATTTATGGCCTACAGTGTGGGGAAAAATGCCAAAAGTTTTAAAATGGATCAACCCTGGTATGTAGCTAGCAAGCAATAACTGACTACTTGTCACCTACAGTTGTACTAAATGTATCTAAAGAAACACACAGCCCTACAAAAGTTTTTCTCAGAGAAATATCATTGAGATGGGGTGCCTCTTCCCAGATTACTAAAAGTTCTATATGATACAAGCACAAATTAACAGCTTGATGAAGACATAATCTAATGCAGCTCTTGAGAAGCCTATGCCTGGGATTGAGGAACCCCTCACATTCTACAATGTTGTAGAGATTATTTTTGAAGAAAATGTTATCTGAAACATATTTACAACTGAACTCAACAGAGACTGTGAGATTGAACAGGCACTGCTCATTTGTTTGAGTTTTTTGGTAAACATTTTGCTGGTTTTTGTTTCTTTCTCATTTTGCATCAACTTCTATCAGTCCATGCAACTTCAATGCCCTCAATGAAGAATGCATAATAAGCCATACTTCTTAAAAAACTTCCTTCTGCATATAGAGATACATTTGCCATATCAGTCCCTGTAGCACAGTTTTCAAAACCATTCTGTCAAAAATACAGTAATACAAAGACTGACTTTAGTGTCACTAGCTCACACTGCTCTCCATTTATTTAGGCCACCTTTTGTTTTACTGTTATGATATCATGCAATGAAAGTATCAGAGGCTTATTCTAGGATATCATGATGCTAGTGGCACTGAAGCCCTTTTCACAAATTCAACATACATTGAATTGCAACACACAGATATTTCTAAAGAGTACTAACTAGTGAACCCTTTTATCATAAAAAAAAAAAACCAAACAACTACTTACAACCATTGAAGAAAAAATTGCAACAAAAAAAATGTAAAAATTGACCGTCTCCAACTTGTCCCCTTTACTATTGACAATGTGACCAACAGAGCTGTGGCATGGAAACAGTACAAAGTGTTGTCATGGCAATAAGTTTGGCTGATGCAAAGGTCATTGTGCAGGGTTAAAGGGCAAAATCAGTGGTCCATGTTATCCTCCAACTGCAGTGCTCCACCACACCCACACAATTTTGAGGAATTAATAAAACTGGGGAACTAGCAGAAAGTGCAAATAAGAAGGAGGCAGTTTTCAGCTCCTTCTGCATGGAGTAGAACATTCAGCTTTGAGCCTTTCCTGTTGATTAGCTGGCATGCGATTTTACTCTTTTTTTCTTAACTTTTCTATAAACCAAATAAAAAAATCCAGGAGCATACATCTGGTTAATGTTAAAAAAAGACCTTGACAGGATCATGTAAACCATAGAGGATGTCATGCTTGGGGCCTTACTGCCAGCAACATTAGAGAGTTTCTTACTTAAAAGTGAAAACTGTACACTGAATATGGGATAACTTTCTGCAACCTTCATAATCTCACACAGTACATATAATTTAGGTTAAGGTACACAACACACTCTGGTGTCACAGATGTCTTTGTGCAATCTCTTTCATTAAGTTCTTATGAAGCTACAAGTTGCAAATCCAAAATTCTGCTCCCTGAGGACACAGCTGTGTGAGACTTAAGTACTGTTTTAGCTCTCTGCCTATCCTGAATTGCTCTGTGAACCTAATCTTAAATACCATCATGTAACAATCACAAAAACTTTTGCTAAAGGCCATATATACTAATAAAAAAGACAGTGGTGCTTCCAACATTTTGAAATGCTCTGAAAACCAACTTTTCCAATACTAAATACAACAAAATAACCTTCATAAAATATAACTTTTCTCCATTTACATTTTTAAAGGATTAGTAACCTATGCTTTTCAAGCACAGGAATCTGCGAAATAACTCCTAACATGGACAGATTTTTTTTTTTCATACATAAATTAAGAAACTGGAGAGTTTTAACCCAAGTCCAGTTTCTAAACAAAGAATATTCTTGTTTAAAAATGGAAATGCATTTCCATTATAATTGTTAAAAAGTTAGCTTTACAAACAAGGGTATTTTAATTAAAAAAAAAATCTTAACAAAACTATACAGTGTAAAAATTACTGTCTACAAGGTAGGCGGTTTATTCAGAAGATCATCCTTTCTTCTTGCTACTTGCAGCTTCACAAACTCATTCACATATTTTCAATGGAGCTGCCCACCTGAACATCACCCCACAACTATATTGCTATAATTAATATTTTTGCCATGTCTTTATGTACAGTCTCCTTCACTGCCTTTTTTTTCCTTAGTCAAGCCTCAAGCGTTCATGTCACTCCAGGGGAAACACACTTCAGTGGCACAGCCATGAGGCCAGGGCTGCAAAGCAACTTAATAAAGGCAGAACAGTGCACATAGAACGGGGTGGCTCAATTTAGTCAGAATACACTTCCTGGTGAAGGAGGAGGCCAGAGACTGGATTTGAGTTCTCAATCTTATCTTAATCATTTGACTGCTGAGCTTAAAAAAAAATGACCAACAAAGCCAACCTAAAACCAAATATACAATAAACGAAAAGTTCGTTATCTTCCAAGCAGGTTTTTCTATTAGACAGGCAGGTGACAAAAACCCACAGTTGCATTCAACACAGTTGAATGACCCAATTTAAGGAAGGAGTTTACTTCTCTAAAAAACTGCATCTTAAAGCTCACCTTTTTTTCATACAGGAGGCCAGAGATTAAAAAAAAAAAGTCTGTTAGGGGCATCTATCTTCCTACAAAGGGCAATCATCATTTTGGATATTTCACATTGAAGCCTGAACTTGCTCCAGTTTGGTCTCAAGATGTTGCTAAAAGATTTCAGGGAACACCTTGTTAATGGTACTAATCAAGGACATGACCCCAGCACACCTCTGCTCCCAAAACTGCTCTGTATTAGTGGCATCTGTAAAGGAAAACACATACTTTGTTTTACCAGGCCAGAGGCTGAGATGCATGGTGGCTGGGTCTAGCACACTTCACCATGTGCTTAGCTAATAATCTGATTTACACTGGGCCTCTGAAAAAATTCACTACATTTCGTTTTGCATGTGTGTCTTTTTTTTTCCTTTTTTTTTTTTTTTTTTTTTCAGTTTAGCTGAATCTCAAAGATTTATTTCTCTACAACTCCGGTCTCTGTAGCCATTCAAGCCCTGCTTACACACTGTCTCCTCCTGCAGACATGGGGATGTGCCACCACAACAGCTCTTAACCGCGGCTGGAACCAGAAGGGCCTGACGGTGGTGCACCCCTGGCCAGTGCTCTGTTGCTGGAGCTGCCACTCTGGGACTGCTCCAGGGTAGGAAAACCTCCGAAATGCAGAGACACTGCAAAGGGATGGATTTTCTCAGCCACATGGCCATACTCTTCCCTCCTTTCAACCTAATAGAAGAATATAATTCAAGGAAAAATTTACCCTGTGTTGAGCCATCCATTGCAAAGATCCCTTGTACGCAAGAGGTCAGCAGCAACAGGCCCACTACTGGTCTGCAAAATGGGATTTTAGTGGAAACACAATTTTATTTCCATTATAGTCTATTTCCTTGCATAAACTCCTACTCTGCTTCACCCCAGAGCTCTCCATCTGATCTGCTGTATGAGAAGACCGCAAACCTCTGACATAGCCCAAGCAGGCTGAAAATTGTAATTCAAATGTCGAATTAACAAACTTGGTGGACGGAGAGGGGAGGAGAATTAAAAAAAAATTATGTAAAAGAAAAAAGTCAAGCAGGCTAAGTGGGGGGGGGCAAATTCTCTGCATGAGCAACTCCAGAGTCAACTGGAGTCAGTGGAATTATGCCTGTAAAGACTGTGGCCCTGTACTCGTATTTCCTAGACAAAGCAAGCGTCTCTGTCATTCTGAGCTGAAAACATTTTCTAACATGAACACTTTAGGATGCACTATCATTGCCAGAATGGAAAAGGCTTCATCTCACTGTGGGTCTTAACCTCTTTTTCTCTGTCTGTCTCTCTTTCTCAAGAAAAAAAAACCTTGAAGTAAAACAATTTCCTCAAGTCAAGTCTGCCTCCAACAGAATTCATTATTCATTTTTTAATCCAGAAATGATTTCAGCTTGCACCCCAGGTGGGAAGTTAAAAAGAGGGAACCGATTTGAAAGTTTGTCACAGTAGGCAGAACAGTTGCTTTGCAGCCCTTGCCTGGCTAAGGGTGCACTGCTTCACAGCTACACTGTAAAGTGTTAAAAATCCTCCCCACCCACCCCAGAATATATATATATGTATGTATAAAAAAAAATCCCCTGTCCACCTCTCAGTACAGAAAAGGACCTCATCACACTGCAAAAATAGCAGTACCCACTTTGGTCAATTAAAACAAACAAAAAAAGCATACATTATTCTTTTTTTTTTTTTTTAAATCTGTGTACTTACCTATAATAACCAATACAGCTAAAAGCACTACCTACATAGGCAAAACTTGGTATTGCATAATTCGTATAAATTTGTATCCCCTCCCCCCAATATTAATTGGAAGATGAAAAACATGAAAGGTTAATAGAAAAAACACCAAAATAATGAAAATATTGCTGGTCGATTACAATTCTTAAGCGGCAGCTATACACAGCCATGATATGCTTTATAAATGTGAGATAAAGGTATAACTGTCTAAAAAATCCATGATGTCACACATTTTTCGCATCTGGAGTACAAAATATTTTATCATAAAAATGGTAAAGATTTAAAATTATAATAAATGCAGCAAAACAAGTGTAGTGATGTCTATTTTTTTGTAGTTTTTTCTTTTTTTTGTTTTTTTCCGTTTTTTCGATTTCAAGGCAAGGCACGTAATGTGGACATTATATCTTCGTGCAAATTAGGATTACTGGAAAGAGTATTTTAAATTTTTAAAGAGACATAGAGGCAAAATATCTGCCCATGCACGTTATATTTCTGTCAATATGTGAAAATTGTTGAACAAGGCTAACTTCTGAAAGCACCATGCAAGTTTACAGCACCCTGTAATTAGACTTACATTAAGAGTGCATTATTTAAATACAACATATCCCCATCCTGGTATTACCAGTTTGTAAACGGTAAGCTTTGCCCTTGTGACATGGATTTGCCTACGTCTTTGTCTCTATGATGTAGATTTTACAGAAACATGTAAACCCTATGGGTTCTTGATGCAACAAGTAACTTTAAATAAATAAATCCTACCCCTCTGCGGAGGCAGCAGCTAAACCAACATAAGTGCTGTGTTTCCATTGATTTCTTTTACTCAAGGACGTGATTTGTCTTGACTTAATGCCTTTTAATGCCCTCAAGAACTGAGGGGAAAAATAAGTTTGTTCAAAGTAATTTTTACTTATATTTTTAATCCCCTCAATTTAGAGTCCAAGGGCTGAAGGACTTATAGTGATGACCTCTTAGATACAATTTTTAAATTGCACGTGCCTCTGTAAGTGTTTCTTTAGTGGGCAAAATGTCACATTTTTCCTTTTCTTTTTTTTACTGTTGCATGAGAAGATAACACTTTTACCTGCGTAGAGGCATTTCTTCCATAGAGCCTGTGTGTTCATACCGATTGAAAACTTCAAACTGCATATCACACTAGAAAAAGGCTGAATTAAGGGCCAAAGTTTAATAAATCCATACTGATAACTAAAGGCTACAGAGCTTATTTTCAAAACATTTAGAAATCAGACTGTTGAGAAATTGGCTGGCTCACGGCCCTTGTCCTCCTGCAGCTCTGCTGCTGCTGCCTAGCCTTTGTTTTGTGAGATAACCAGGAATAGTGATCTCATGCGTAAACAACAAGAATACTAAACCAATAGAACTAGCTTATCATGCAAATATTAAGGCATCTAGAAAGTCAGTTAAAATATATTGTCGGAGACAGAACATCTATTTCCCAGTGGACTTCATATAACAAAGGCTACTTAGCAGGAGCTGCATTCTACCCATCAGTGAAATATCATCGACCCTTTGTATATAATTTCAGTTTCAACCATAAGGGAATTAGTGATTGTAAGAGCTGCAATTGCTGGTCTATTTTTTTCTTCTTTCTTCAGTTTCTTTTCTCATACTGTCTTCTTTTCTTTTTTCTTTTTTTTTTTTTAATTTTGTTTTTAATTTTGTTTCCCTCAGTTGCTTGTTTCTGCTTGAAGGAAAGGCTCTCCAATTATGTTCAAACCATAATTTGGGACATTTGTCGGCAGGATCGGTGTCCTATTTGATACTTGGAAAGGAACCAAGCTAGCCCAGGTACCAGGACTGTTGAAAAGGGGAAAGAGACAAAGAGAGAGAAAAAGAGAGAGAAAACACAAAAACATAAATTAAACATGTATACAATGAATACGAATCAAGGTTCAGCCAGTATTAAATAATAATAGCCCTACTTAGAACAAAAATGGAAACAAAATTTGTGAATGTTACTTGAGATTGTACTTCCCAGTTTTCCTTGTGAAAGTATGAGTTATTTGAAAGAAAAATAATTGTGTTGAACTCAGTAGCAAGCTGTACTACTCCCGAGTTACACTAAGTGTTTGTTTATGAAAGCCCCCCAAAATGTCAGCTGCAAATATATAGAGCAAACACAACTAAAGCATACAAGTGACACTATATAGCATGATGGGCATCATTTAAGAGCTAGGGATATACACCACAGGGTACAGGTGCTCTTTTTTCAAGTAAACAGTAGAAAGATCCAGTGGCAGCATCCTGTGAGATCTCCTACCCTCTTACAACACAGCAGTTTATCTTGTCACCATCCCAAGATGGGCCCCTCAGATGCACAGATCCCCATACAAACAGAGGACTTTTCAGGTCCTGCGGTCAAAAAACCTGCTTTCTTTAAATATTTTTTTCTAAGAATGTCAGGGTCTAAGGAACACCAGCTAACATAAGATCCAATAATCAAAATACTTACATCCAACTGTGAGTCAAGGGTAGCCGCGAACAGCGCATACTTTTTGAACAAACCTCTGAGAAACAATTCCCTGACTTAGGACCTTAGCTCATCACTTCAAAAGCACTCTGTCACTATGGAGCTGAAGTCCCAATGGGAATCACAGGCTCACCAGGCACTAACCAGTCATACTTGTGAGATGGATACTCAAAGACAGGCCTCAGCTGCTGGTATTCAGTACTCAGCACAGACCCTGAGCAGCCCTTTCCTTCGATGTGGTTCTGGCAACCCAGAAGTCCAAATCAAACTATCCTAACCTATATGATTCTATGACTCTGGAGAAAATTTTATCACATTAATTCAGAAGAAGAAAGCATCATTAAGTCAGCAATCACTACCAAAGAACTAACACAGAAACTGGACATACAGCATGCAAACACATCCTTCCTCTGCATTTCACTGTATCGAGCTTTTCTGCACACTAGGTCTTTCCACAAACACAAGTGGTTACTTGGGAAAACATTCTGGGATTACACTAACGAGCTTCATGATAACACATCTAAAAACTAAACCCTTCTACATGTGTATTGTGGAGGACAGATACTGAAAGTTTTCTTCCCTACCTTTTGTCCCATTTCTGGACAAGCAGATCACTTCTGCAGCAGCAAAGAGGAAAATAGGCCCATTTTATATGTGAACGAAATAGCTGCTTTTCATTTGGGAGATTTTTGTGATCATTTCAGTTGCTGACAAGTGACCAGCTTATTTTGTGAAATCCAGGGTATATGTTTATCAGGCCTTTCATATTAAAAATAATACAAATGGCTTCTGTCACTTACTCCTGTTTGAAACTACTTACCTCTCTAACCCTGATAATTTATTAGTTTAACTCCTAGCAATTAATTTCAGGTGTTTTGTTTTACACACACAAAGAGGTGGAAATAATTGCTTGAGATCTACTCATCTCAATGATGGCCATATTTGCAAGGGAGAAGGACTAATTTTATTTCATGAAGAGAATATGATAAATACTAATATCTTAATGTTTTCAATGCCTGAAGTACAAATAGTATTCAATAAGGTTGTTGGTTTTTTTTTTCCTTAACTGGATATATTCTTGAAGGAAACCTAAAAATCTGCAAACTTTTAACCTTTTCAGAAACTGAAAAAAAATTGCTGTTTTCAAAATGTAAAATCAGCTAATGCGTTTAACTTTTTTTGTTGTTTTAAGAACTAGTAATAAAAAAAATAAAGACCAAGCAGGTTTGTTTGCTTGGGATCTGTCTGAATATATGTTTTACAGTTCACAGTTCTTTGCCATCCTGTTACATGGGATTTACAGTGTTTAGTCACTTCAAACAAAATACAACACTAACTCAAAGAATATAAATTTTGTTTGAGGTCAACACACTATTTAAAAAATTTCTGTGGCAAAGGCTAAACACACAGGCTCCAGGTTATCTTTCTGAAGATTTACACTGCACTTCAATGGTTGGACATATACATTTGTGACTTTCTGCTTTGTTTGAAGTTGCCAACCTTCTAGTGACTACAGAGCATGAAGAAAACAAGTCAGTGCTGAGTAAAAGCAAATTACTATTTGTAGCAGAATTTTTATCAGCTACTTCAAATACCAGATGGAGATCTGGATTTCTATAGAAAGTGCTCAATAAAAATAAGCTGTAGGAAGTTCCTAATATGACTGTTGTTCCCATATGACCTACCAATTTAACATAGGTGTTTATTTAAACCTTTCAAGCCTCCCACCTTATATTATGACCATGACATTCTGCAAGAAATTCATCAGTACTACTTATGAATCCTGAGGGAGTAATAAAACTCCCAAGTTAACACTGTGTATATCCCACAGGAGTTTCAAAGTCCTTTGTATGGCTTACGCCAAGCCTTCTGCCAGAGATTATGGTGCAGGCAGCAGAGCACCTGTGGCACAGGACAGACACACACCGTCTGCCCACAGGGACAAACAGCCACCACTTCCACACCTCTGGAGACGGCTGAAGCCCTGGTCTAAACACACACACTGGGCAGAGTCTGGCTCCACTGGCAGCTGGGAAGAATGGTCTGTTCCCTCTGTTTTCTGGTTTTTCCTAAACTGTCATGTTTAAGGCTTGATGGGTTCTGTTATTCTAGCAAATAACCTTATCATACTGCAGTTTGATGTATGTAACGTTATCTTGGGCCACCCCTGTCCTGGTACCACCCCCAGATGCTCATTGCAGACAGAGGAAGGAACCTGAATGAAAACTTCTGAGGAGAACAGCCCCAGTCACAGGACAGAGCTCATAGAACAGCTGTGACACATCAAACAACCAAAAAACACAACACAGGCTCTGCTAAGCTGCGTGCATACAGCTGTCTATCTAACATTCCCACAACCCCCCTTCACATTTATGGCAAATTTAGTTGAACTTTCAGCTACCCTATGAGCCACACTCTGTTCTGCAATTCCCCACTACTCCGGCGTGAAGCCAAAGCCAGAGCAACAGCCCAGAAGAACAAGGTTCTCCTGTCAGCCTTCTCCAGCCTACTCAGAAGAGACCTGAATATTGCAGAGCTCAGCTTCTGCCATGGAAACCATCCAACAGTCTCTCTGCAGAACATCCTAGCAGGAATGGCAGTTACTACTGGCAGCAAAGCAAACTCCACCTGGGAGCCCACAAGAGTGGCAACAGCAGGAAACAAGGAAATGCCTTTCCCTTTACCATACTATCCAGCAGTTTGTGTGAGTCCCAGTCAAAGTTCAGCCCTTGGCTTCACAAAACCAGAGGCAATACTGTGTCTCTGTCCACTAAGTACCTCGACACAGGGAAGCCAAAACTCTTTCCATTGCCTGGGACACTGACAAGGTGGTCGTCCTTCCAGAAGTTAATAGGATGTGTCTCTGCCCACATGTCTTCTTCAGATAAGAAATCGTTGTATGTATGAGTGGAATAAGGCAGGTCTGCCCCATGCTCCAGCTTACTACCCCTGAGGAAATCTGTTATCTGTGCTCTGACAGAGGTTATAATACAAATGCTTTTCTCTTGAAACATGAAGTGAGGCCTAAAAAAACTTCTCGAGGCTGACTTGAAGAAAATTACATGAGAACCACCATCAGATACTGTTGTGAGATTCAGACTTGTCTTTGTTGCAGGACCTCCTTCCTGAAGCATTACATCTTTAAGTAATTTCACTACTGGTAGCAGTTTCCTCTTTACCATCGTTAAGACTATCAGATGTGCTATACAGTCATCAGTTCCCTCTCTATCCACAGGAAGTATAATGTATTTATCTCTTCAAATGTAATAAAACAGCAAAGGAAAATTCTGCAAGCATCCTACAGGGTTAACATTCTCCATTACAGTTTCCATTACAGTTTCCAGATGTTAATTCAATCAAGATTTCTGCCATGATTCCCTCATAAAGATAATAATTGTTGTTTCAAGAACCTCTGATTAAAATATTACTGGAATGGACCACAAGTAGTGCTTACATTATATGTATATACAGTCCACTTTGGAGGTTGTAATAACATAAAGAGTATAATAATGTTAAACAATTAACTAAATGCAATAAAAAATAAATCTAATCTGACCTGAGTAAATCTGGAGGTCTTTTAGATTCTTATTTTCTACTAGTTACTACCTTCTTATTTTTACAGTTTCAGAAATCTGTAAAAGTATTTTACCATTCAGAAAGTCATCTAAAGCAGTGTTTTCTTTTTGTGGCTTTACTATCGATGTACATGAACCCACTAGTTTACAGAAGGTAGAACAGATTCTGCCAAGGTAGTGTTTGGACAGAAAGGGTAGAAATACCCTCAATGTTGAGAGAAGTGACAATAGTAAGTCACCAAGCAAGGCACATCTATCTCTGTAGTAAGTGCTCGCCCACACAAGTACAGAGATATTTACCATTTAAAATTGCTGGGATCATAAGAACTTTGGAAATGTGATTTTGCTAACCTCAGTGCACTGGCTAAATTCCCACTTGAGCATTTCTGCCAAAAGAATAACCACCCTTCCAACATCTACTTAATGGAGTACTTCTGTTACCATTCTGAACTGGTATCCAGAAGTAAATAGCTGCCAAATTTTACCTCCAAGATGTGCACTTGTTTCAAGAGAGGTATTAAGTGTATCTCAGGTTAATTTAGGATGACTTAGGTATGTAGGCACATACCACCCATCTAGCAGATGGACGAGTTAAAGACCGACTGATTTATACTCAGGGGAGAGAAAAGGGAAATCTGCTACAAGAAAACTATTTATTCTACCCTCTTCAGACTCCTTTTTCTGAGAGTGCAACACAAAAGAGTACGTAAAGATCAGGAGGAAGAGGCTACAGAACCCATTGCTAACAAAGAATGCCCACAAGAGAGGAAGGGCTCAGAGAAATTGTGTATGTCCATGCTGTGCTTTGGACCGTGCATGTATGAGTATTTGGTGCAGGAACACGGCTAACAGAGGGTTTCCAACTTGCAGTTACACAGAGAGGCTATGACCAAGTTGAGCCAAACCATGGAGAGATGTGCTTGGTTACCAGAGTTCCAGCCTATGAAAAACTGGTTCTTGACTTTACACACCTGCACTGCCTATTTCTTTACCCAAATATCACTATATCCATTTCAAGCCATTAGAATTTTTACCCTGGCACTTTTAAAAAATATAACTACAAGTTTATTCATCAAATTAGCGTGACTAAATCCTACCTGTACCAAACAAACAAACAAACAAAATAGTTCTACTGCTTCAAAAGAAACAACTGGAGGTAAAATGACAAAGAGGAAAGCTGGAGCAACAAAGGGGTTAAAGATACAGTTTACACTAGGGAATTCTCTATAATATGCTCCTCCTTCCCTACCAGCTGCCAAAAATCATCTGACAGGAAACATAAGATTAAGTTTGTCCCACCTAAGTGAACAAAGAGAGCTCAGAACAGGCAACCAGTTCACTGCAGAGCAAGAACTTTTCTAATCCTGCTGGAATCTGCAGTGCTGCTCAGAAATTATTACTAAAGTTGTTTTCTTTATTTTAACATCTTGCTTCTAGATCATCTCATTCATTTTGGTTACACTGCAATACTTGTTGCTACTTCAATAAAGGTTAACTGAAAGCTCCAAACATAATCATGTGGAAAATGGACATTATTGATTCCTATGGTCCATTGTTCCCCCATTCTAAGTCCCTGAAGTTCAAGTTCAATCTGGAATTACATCATGTCTGGTTTCTCCTGGTTACCAGACAGCTTGAGACGTGACCACAGCTACAGAAAAAACAAACAGCCTTCTTCACGCTTCGGCTCCCCTATCGATTCAAACATAAACTTTTTTTCTTTCTCTCAAGTATGCTTCAAGTATGGAGCATGGTTAATTTAGAGATTAAGTTCCAAATTAGATTATCTAATGGCATTTTAATGGATTGCTGACCCATTTCCTGTGGGATGGCAGTATGCAAGTCTGGTTTGAATACAACTAATTTCTTAGGAAGTGTTCAGAAGATGTTTGCCTAGATGGAGAGGAAACAATGTTCTGCACATCTTTCTGCATTACACACTTGGGCAAAACTATTAGAATTAGCAATTTAAATTGATAAAGATCAGAAATCATTAGATTTCCTCTCTATGAATATATTTACAATCAGGATACTTCAGCCTTTTTTGTTCTTAAATCATAATGAAATAGTACTTCTATTCCAAACCATTGCTGGGAGGAGGAATGAGGGAGTGGCACAGGTCAGACTGTATGAACCACTGCTCTAACAGTTGTCTGTGTTTGCCAAAATGTACTTCCAGAGACATGCTTGTGTAACTTTATGTTTGCTTGATACCAGACATGCACACAGCATTGTGCTACAAAAGCAATATGCACCCATTCTCAATTCCTCTCCAACTTTCACAAATCAGATCATCCCATTTGAGTGCTTATCAGTAGTGTTACCATAAACACACAGTACTGCTGGGGGTGTGGGGAAATGATGCTTGGAATGCTGAACACTCCTACAGCTACAGCTGAGAAAGAAATTCAGCACTCTGAGAACAGAGCTCCCCTCAGCATCACCAGGAACAAGACAGCTGTTGTACTATGCTGATGTGTCAAGATAACAAAACAAAAGCACAAAATTCTAGTCTAGTCCATTTGCTTGGATACTGTAAAGCTAATGCTAAACAGTTAACCCATAAAACTAACACAGAATTATTATTAAAAGAACTAATATCAATAAAAATACATTTGTTAATAGCTGAGTTGAAATGTACACTTTGACAATGAAAAGTTGCTCACAGACTGAAGACTTACAAATACTCCATATGACGGGTCTAAGAGAGACCCATCATGCCAGCCGTTATGAGTATTTATACTGGAAATATCATCAAATTGCAATGAGTGGCTTAGATTTAGGCTCAAACTCATGTTATCAGCCTCACACACACACACACACACACACACACACACACACCCCCACCCTTGTGTCACTCTCACTCATTTCTTAAGTGTACTTTTTGCACACACTCTTGCCCTCATGTAGTAACTGAGACAGTATTTTCCTAAATGAGCCTTACAGATTTTTCACAGCTTCCCCTTGCCTTCTGTCTCTAGGAAAACAGAACTGCAGTTATCAAAAAAATAAGCACTCAGGGGTTTTTAATAGTTCTGAGTATTTTCTTCACACCAAAAAAGTTACCCAAATGATCATAAAAATATGGAACTTATTTCTATTAATGTGTTTAAATGGTGCTCAAAGTTCAGCTGGCAAATAAAGTATGTTTAGAAATACATATAAAAAGACATATAAAGACAAAAAACGTACCATAGATGTTCTAAATAAGCAATGAAAAAAAGCAAACCAAACTAAAATCGTAGATGGTTTGGGTATCAGCAGCAAAGTAAAAATTATTAATTCCAACTATCTTACCAAATAACTGGGGTGGGATTTTTTCCACTTTTTTAAGATGCTCACAGAATGTTTAATGTAAGTATTTCCATTAAAGATACTAGAATGTTTAATTCAGCTATGTGGAGTATTAATCTATTATTGTTATCACCATTCCCTGAAAGTCTTCTGGTTTTTCAGCAAAGGGACTATCAATGACCTACAGTTTTGTGGCTTGGTGTTACTTCTTTGTTTCGTATTATTCAGATTCTCTTCTTTTTTGCAAAGTTCAGCCTTTGCATATAGACCACTATGGCGGTGCCCCTGCCTGCCTTCTCTAATGAAACCTACTGGGTTGATTTTCCTCCTCAGGACAGTGAGCCTGAGAGGGAGGGAGAAGGCAAGGCTGGGGAATTACCCATATTTCCTGCCTCTTAAGGTGTCTGTCAAAACCCTAGTTTACACCCCTTTCCCCTCCCAGTTGTTTCATATGCATTAGGTTATTTTCATATGCATCAGTTTCTGGAAAGTTCTCCGTTCTTTGTACCCCCATTGGTTCGTTTAAATATACCACTCCCGTTGTTTCGTTTCATTGGACACTTGCTCTTATGTAATCCTTCCCCGCTGGTTAATCTGTTGTTCCTCCCCTTGGACCGCCCCTTTCTGCTCCCCTTAAAACCCCCTGCAACGGTCGTTTCTGTGTATCTCATCGCTGTTCTCCTGTCCCTTCCGAGACGGGGAATAAAGACTTGGTTTCTGTGGTAACTGGATACTTCCCGGCTCCTCTGTCTCTGCAGGTGCGTTGCTGCACTGTATTCGCCTGCTGCCAGCCCCAGCTGGGGTCTCTGCGAACGGCTCCCAGCTTGTGAGCAGGAGCCTGCCACCGGACAAAAGGGACAGACAAGCGGTCTCTGCTGAGGCACGTGTGTTCTGGTCACGCATTGACCACCATGCAGTCAAGCGCCCTTGACAGCTGACGGCCCACGTTGGGTGGCAGAAGAACAAAGAAACCACCGTTGCAGAGGGTTTTAAGGGGAGCAGAAAGGGGAGGTCCAAGGGGAGGAACAACAGATTAACCAACGGGGAAGGATTACATAAGAGCAAGTGTCCGATGAAACGAAACAACGGGAGTGGTATATTTAAACGAACCAATGGGGGGGGGGTACAAAGAACCAAGAACTTTCCAGAAACTGATGCATATGAAAATAACCTAATGCATATGAAACAACTGGGAGGGGAAAGGGGTGTAAACTAGGGTTTTGACAGACACCTTAAGAGGCAGGAAATATGGGGAATTCCCCAGCTTTGCCTTCTCCCTCCCTCTCAAGCTCACTGTCCTGAGGAGGAAAATCAGCCCAATTGATTTCATTAACTTTCATGGAGAAGGCAGACTGGGTCACTGCCACGGACCACTACTGCCTTAGGCCTGAATCTGTAAATGCCAAAAGAGACATAATTTTGTAAGGAAACAAAACCAAAAAATATATATTTTGAACGCTGTGTATCATATTTTGAAATCTATGCATTGTACCTACCATGAGGTATGAGAGGCAACTCTTAGCAAGACAAAGAACACAGAAATAACAGAAGGTTTTCATCATTCACTTTTCCCACGTTTCCAAGGTGTGGTTTACCAACACTGCTTGATGACAAAGCTTTCAACCTGACCATCCATCTCTGCTACCTGATTTCTGTAGAGACAGGGCAGCTAACACTGAGGGACTGACAACTTTTTTAACCTCCCTGAGGTCAATAATGCTTCTGAAAAATCAGTATACTAAAATAAACACAAAAACCTGATGAAAATATGAGACTGAGCACAATCAAAATGAGTGCTGCAGATCTGTGGGAATCACACAGTAAAGCATCTCTCCATCCATTTGGGGTTGCACAAACTTGTCTGGACTGGGACATATTTCTTTGCCAACATACGACAATTCCTTTTGCAATAGATTCTTGTTTTTTAATGTTATTTTTAGTGTTAGAAAGGCTCACTGCTCCTTAGCCTGTGCTGGTATAATTTTCCTTCTTAGGTCCTCGGGTCTGTGGGATTTGAGGAATGTCGTATTTCAAGACCCAAAACCTAAAAGCCATCTGCTTAGGCAGAACAGTTTGTTTCCTTGTCCTTCAAGGCTGCGCATAATCCAAGAGCAAGTGGCATAGCCTAGGCCTCTAATGAAATGCCCATGGCAGAATTTGTGCCCAAGCTCTTCTGGAAGATCTTCTCTATGCTGGAAGGGCTACAGTGTCATGCAGCATCCTGGGAGTGACCTGCAAAACAGTTTGGTCTGCAGCAGTGAATGGATCATGGAGCATGCCTTTATTCACCACCAAGAATTTCTTGGTCATCACCTGGAAATGTTTTCGCCCATTTTTTCCTTTCTTTTCACAATTTATGCCCAGGGTCTTGTATGATGGTAGTGAAAAACAGAATTGAGCAAACACTAGGACAGTGCTTAAACTGGTATAACTGGCATTGCTCTGAAGGGCGCTTGAGACACGCTGGATTAAAACCATGTAAGGATGTTCCTAGATAGGTTGCTGTGATGTAATCTTCTAATGCCTGTCAATGCCCTGAAAAAGCAACACCCTTTGTAGTAGGATAATAAATCACCCTCTCTGTGCTATACGAGCTCAGCTTGGATTCATTACTGGCAGTACATTGGAAACTCTGGCAATTACTGCATGATGGGGATTTGTAATATGAATCACAGCCCTTGAGGAGATGAGGTGAATCCATTAGCTAATTTTCCGTTGTACTATTTAATACATAAGGAAAGAAATGGAAAGACCTTACTTAGCCACCACAATTCTTCCAGATTTAAAACATTACTTCAGAAAAATTGGGGGAAAAAAAGAGAAAAAACCCAAAAAAATTTAAACTTCAGATTTGTAAACAGCACCAGTTTTCAAATTCAGTAATTTCTTTTCCAAGTGGATTCTCAAATGCCCCAAAACTTCTAGCTATTCACAGTACCATCTGTACAATGCATCAAAAGGTATTTTGTACATAATACATATAAATTATATTCACACACATACTTACTACAACTATTCAAAAGTACATATATTTTCATGTGCACATAAATTTCCAAAAGGTATTAAAAATTATTTCATGAGTAAGTGGCTAATACTTCATCTGATAGGCTCCCAAACTGCAAGCTTTACAAGTACAACCCTCATTAAGTGTTGAGTGTTGCACATAATCCTGTACATGAAAAAAAGGAAAACTGACATATCAAAATTGTGTTGATTTGTTTATATGCCTATTTAGATAAATGCAGACCTTCTACTCTTACCATAATCCACTATATACCAAGAGATGTAAAATATAATAAATTAATAACATACCAATGGTTAATGGGGTTTATTGTCTGGTTTATTTGTTGGGGTTTTTTTCATACAAAAAGAAAGTCTTTTTTTGTACATCATTCCTAATTATTCTGTTATTTAGTTGAAAAATAAAATGTTTTATATCTTACCTTCAGGTATGTGTTAGTGACCTAAATCTATGCCAGCCAGTTAGTAAGAAATGTCTCCATGAATAATATGATTATTCTTTGCCCAAAAAGAGCCACCACCTCAGCCATTAATTATTATACTCATCTATACCTCTAGCAGCACCATTTTCTTTGTGTTAACCACTAAGGTCCCCAAAATACAACTGCAAGTAACATTTTTAGAGCCTAAGATCAGTATTTCCTTCAATTCACAAACTTTTCTCATATGACAGCATAACATTATTTCAGGTGTTAAATTAAGGAGCTAAGTCAGCTTACATGAAAGATAACCTGAATGTGTTTAGGAGAAATGTTACACACATGTTTTGATCATAATGCTGTCACATATACCTCTGGAGGCCCACTAAAACAGATACTGTAGCTCTATGCAACTTTTTTAGAGGTGGTGTAGGGGTGGAAATAATTAAAATGTTACCTTTGCCAAGTAATTCCCAATGTATCCTCACTGGCACTGGGGTATAAATGCCTGCCGTTTTGATTCATGGTCCAGTCACAAATTCTCAGCTGTCAATTGAAACCTAGCAGTCAGATATGGATCGAGCATACTACAGTTTTTAGTATTTAAATGAATACATGCAAACTACTACTGTACATGGCAGAAGTCTTACTTTCCCAAGAAGTAACTTTAAAAAATAAAGAAAAATAACTTATTTTGAGAAATAAATGCCTATAGACTTGTTTAATATAATGCTACTTTAATATGATCCTTTATTAATAAAGCATAAAAGAGTTACTAGTGTGTAGCACATAGCAATTAGCCATTATTAGATTACAAATTCAGCTGGAATAAAAGGAAATGTTAATAATCAATAGTGAGATACTTTAAGAAAGGAAATAATTATGCTGGCTTTTCAAGCAATGCTTTATATAATGTGTATTGAGTAAAGGTAAAATATAATCAATATCTTCTATCATGCTTTTCGTAGAACATAGAAGACATGCAATTTATAGAAAATTTGCCCAAATTAAACAAACTGTATATCACTATCTTGCTATTTAAAAAGAATAAAGGTATTTTGTAACTGAAGTTTATTAATCTAGTATTACTAAAGTGGTATTACTTCACAAGACATGATAATCTAATCTTGTTCAGACTCAGAAAAGTAGCATTTAAAATACTTTACTGTATTTTAATATAATGAGGAATGTGCTAAATGTTAACTGAAACAAATTCTTCCCAGATCCTCAAATCATCAGTTCTGCCTTCACAGACTGTTCAAGCAACCCTCTGCAGCTCTGTTTATTTAACAGCTGCCTGATAGTGTTAGCAGATTTAATGAAAAGATATGCTGCTTATTTTTAAGTTTTAGAAAGTGAGGTTATCTGGCTTCTGAAGACAATATACATTTTATCCTCTGTATAGTCATGCTCATATAAATTGCTGTACTATTATATATGATTAAACACTCTTAATTGAAGATAATATTGCTGAGTTTAATTGCATTCAATGCATTTTAGTTTTCTGTATCCATATTCACATTCGTTAGATAGCACAGGCTACAGCAAACAAACTATAATAAACTGTTTTCACAGGAGCACAATTAATTGCAGTCTTTTCCTGAAAAATACAAATGCTGAGGACAAGACAATGTTGCCAACCTGACCCTGTCTGGCTGTTAGACTCATAAGCTTCCTGCTGTTAAGGTCTGAGAAATGGAAATGTTAGTCTTTGATGTTTTCATAGGGATTGTTTCTTGTTTGTTATCTAAAGAACTCCAAGGGACCTTCTAAAGGCCATTAAAAGCATGACTAAACCACATGAAATTAACCAGAAAAGGAAACATGCAGCCAAAAAGTTTGCTAGAGGTAACTGTGAATAATACATTAAATATGTTTAAAGAAATGGGTAAGTAAACATTTGATATAGCCACTATACAAAACAGGATTCTCAGCCTGATTTTAATAGTGAAAACATAATAAAATATGTCAGTCCTGTTACTCAATGTACAGTAGATACATTCCTGCTATTATTCTTAAGGATGTCATCATCTTCACTACAAATGCATATTTTAAAGCTTCATAACTTAGCTATAAAAACTCACTTGCAGCTGAAACAAAAGACTAAAAGGTTAAACCCTCCCACCCATCCCCCTATATTCTTCTTTCACAAAATACCAAATCTATGAATAAAAGCCCTTTGGCTGATTTGAACCATTAAAAATTTACTAAAATCACAAACTTATTGTTACCAAATTATGGTATTCACTTAGGTCTAACTCAGAAATCTGGCAAGCACAAGCACTTAGCTTGCTATATAGAACCTAATTGCATTTGCCATTTGAGGAAACAGTAAGAGATTGATATATTACATTTTAGTGAATTAGCTTCTGCACTAAATCACTGTGTTCTTCCCACAGTCTGTATGAAAACCTTCCACACTTGCAGTTAATGTGTTGAATTTATCATTAAGAAAGCTCCACAAAGCTTTTCAAACCTATTAATAAATGTTAGTAATGACATGTTTCTTATTATATACAGTGGTATGTACCTCAATTCATATATTTCCAAATACTGAAAAGGTAATAATGCAATATGTGCATTTTATACCTAAGCTGTAGGCACGTAAAGGCACATGTGGATGAAGGTTCATGCTATGTGAGACTCACAGTTGGTGCAGACTGTAGGGCTATTCACTGTACCCACTGTGCCATACTTGCAGTACTGACAGCACCTTGGAGAAGTGCAGGTTTGCATGACAACTGGTTCTGTGATGACCCCAGGGCTATATTAGTTGTACTGAAATACACCTTCCCAGTGTTAAAAACTGCTGCTCCATGCTCATCACTAGGCTCACACAATGGGACACCATTGCCTTTGAAAACTAACCTGCCTGGAATTTTATTTTTTTTTTTAATTCTCCCTTACATAAAACTTCCTATCCCAAGTCACTCCTGTGGAAAGATCTGCATGTTTATGATTTAGAAATATCACTTCTGCATCTGCATTGCATGCATGTGTTGAGTGCTTCCTGGGTAAAAATGTTGTAGAAGTTTAATAGAGCTCTGTGAGCCTGGGCTCCATTTTGATGGAAGAAGCCTGTTCACAGCAGCAGCGGGAGGCTGCCCTTGGAGGACGTCCAGAGAGCTCAGCAGGGAAAGCCTGGGCTCACAGACCTGACATGAGTACCAAGCTGTGGAAGGACATAAGGCACTTCATTACAGCATTGCAAGCGCTATTATGTTGTATGGAGTCGTACTGAAAGCTTTCTGTCTAGTTACTGTCCTCAGAGTAACTCAGGTGATCTCTGAAATCATGCCACAGCGCTAGCTGCAGATGAGGAGGCACAGTCACTCTCACCCACTCTAAGCCATCTAAAAGAGTTTCTCTGCAAGATATGTGAAAAGGAGAGGCAGGAAACTACTTGAAGGCTGCTTGAGAAAACTTGCATTCCTCAGTAGAGGAACATAAGAAATAGTCCTTGGGATACATTTAATAAGTGCAGAAAAATATTACTAATTTTCTTAAATGTATGTTATGAATGAAAAGTAAATTACCTGATCTGGCATGTGACACAGTGAAAATTCTTTCCTAGAAGCCTGTTGAACTGACTTGACCTTCAGTCCCCAGCTCTATCTTGTTTTAGCAAGGCAAGCCACAGGAACCTCACTTCCATAACACCTTCCATCCTCAAAATATTATCAATCATTTTCTTATTTATGTCTCATCTAACCACAAAAGAACAGATGATGGGTCTGTATTCTGAACTGGAAAAGGATGTCCAGCCTTGCAGCAGATGAGGAATACTTACAGGCAGCCCAGCCATTTCCTGATGCTAGGCACTGCCCTCACACCTTACATACACCCCCACTGCTGCACCCATGAAGCAGCAGAGCACAAGGCTCTCTGCAAGTGTTTTTCCTGGGAGGCAATGGAGCTCCCTCATTCACCTCAGATGCTTCACAGGAAGTGGGGACAGGCCTGGAAGGGAGGCCTGCAGAGAAGCAGAGCAGTAGATCAAGTGCTTCTCTTCTGTAAAATGCCAGGAAAATGATTTTGTTTTGCAGTTTCCAGAGCTGTGAGACATACTGATGTGAAGTTCTACTGAAGTGCTAGATTTTACCAGAGCTGTCTTCACAGTTTAAACAGCACCTTGCAAGCACAACCGTCCTGCAGAGTTCTAAGTTTGCAAATCACACATACATCAAAAACCCACAGCCAACAGTTCAATCTTTAATTATAGTATGAATAATTTTTAGGGGGTTAGTATTTAAGCAGATTTTGTGGTGTCATATCTAAAGAATGGCTGTCTAAGAGTAATATGAATTTCAAGTTTCTGTAATAGCTAGTGAAAGTAGAAATGTATTTTTGAAAGTGTAATATGAAACTGGTACAGCTTCTGTTACTTGAGAAAACCCCATAAAACTTAGCATTTGCATATTGTCATTGTTCTGACTAAAACTTCCTTTAAATGTGTTTCCTTTCCAGCAAGCATATGTGAAAGGTGACCTCTTAGCCATTTACATACCTCCCTAGTGATCATGTGACCCAGTTTTACGTCAAACTGTCAATTATGATAAGGGACACAATAAGAACAGCCTAAGTGTTGATAACCTGTTTCCTGACTTTACTGACAAGTTCTCTTTAGGAGTCTGCCTGTGTTCTTCTTTCAGCTTGCTGCTGAAAGCAAAAGCAACATCCACCCAAAACATTTTGTAAACAAATACTCTGTGTTCAGTGGGCATTTAAGTCCACAATTGCCATGATGAATAGTATGAAGAGAACTACATTTTGAATTCAGCAATGAAAGGGTGCACCTGGTAAGAACAACTTTCTACTGAAGAATCAGGGAAGGCATTTGTAGGAAATAAAAAGCTATCTACAGGTTTCTGATTTTGCATTTTAGAGACCTTATTACTATGTACATTGAAAATGTCTGACTCATAACTGTAAAATCTGTGTGACATTCATGAATGCAACATGCCATACCCAGAAAGTACAAGTTTTAGTGAAAAACCATGCCACTGAGTTTATCAGTGCAAAGACTGGAAGAGTTCATTAACTCCTCAGCAATTGGGCCAGCATTAGTTAGCACCATTTACTGTGACAGGAAGGTTCTAGAGGTTATTTTCTTCACAGACCTTAATAGCTATCCCATTTATTTATGTTTTCTAATTAAAAATAGAGTCACCCATACAAGGCCCCAAGGTGCATTAAAATTAAATGGTCAAGAACAAAAACCTTTCAGTTATTTCATTCATTCCAAAAGAAATCTTATATTTTTGTGAAACCATTCACATGTACTTGCAATAAATACGTGTGTCTATGTATTCATCCATCCATCCATCCATCCATCTTGCTGTACTGTTTACACAGGCAAAGTGAATGACTAGTATTTCTGGCAACTTTCTACCATTATTTCCAGAAACAATATAACCTGACTCTAAGTGTTTGTCATTTCAATGACATAATATATCCATGAAGTTGAGAACAGTGACACAAAGAGGCTGAAGAAATGCCATCACATCACCATGAGAATTCTGATCATTAAGACCTTGTTACTGAATTAATGATCTTGCCAGAAGAGTACAGACACTAGAATCTGACAAGGAATGTGTCCACTTGCAGAAGGTGTAATTTGACTGAGTTTCCTCATTTTGTTGCTCTTTCCTCTAGTCTAGGCTTAGAAACTACAAATGCAAATTAAGGGCAGGGGGCAGAAATTGCTGCCATGTAATTGCAAAGATTATCCAATCTTTCTTTTATCTAATTTCTTTAGCATGTTTCTCAGCACAGATAAAGAAAGTGAGCAGTAGATTTGGCTTCATAAAATAATTTCACCAACCACCAATCAAAAAAAAATCCAGAAAACCTGCCTTACTCAGATCTTATCACTTCCCTTGCCCCATCCCATGGTGTCCTCCCTGCAGTTACATGAACAACACTTACTTCCCAGAAGCTGATGCTGAATCAAAAAAAAAAAAAAAAAAAAAAGGGGGGGGGGGGCACCNAAAAAAAAAAAAGTGTGGGAGTGGTCACTAATATTTTGTAATAGACAGAGGAAGCCTGACATGAATTTTTTAAAAGAAAAGGAAAAGACACATGTGATTTTCCAGATGTCACTGAAGCAAGATGTATGTTTCGTAACTCTTCATGCCACAGTATAGAAATACCTAGCATTTCAAGGCAAGTAATGGGAAGATCCACCAGATAGTGCATCAGAAAGTGGACTGCCTAGTTATAATTCCCCATTAGAGTCTGGTCTTTTTAACTATCATTGTTACAGGCTAAGTAATGCATATAACACCAAATTTTCTAAGGATCCAGACCAGCAAAAGCCAACAAATTCTCCCACTCGCCCTATTATGCATTGTCTTTCAAAGTTCCATTCAGTGTTTCCCATCTAAGTGTGAGTATTTCAGGTGTGCTGTGCTAAAAATTGTTTACTGGAAGTTCTAGCAAGCTATCCCTGTGTCAGGACTCCATGTGAGTGTGTGTTGCAAAATACATGTGTAGCTCTTAAATTTATTGTGGTTACTGTAACTTAAATGGGCCACATAATGGTTCTCTTTAGCAGCTAAAAAGAGTACTCAGGGGTACATGCCAGTATTTCTCATAACCAGAGAGAATAAATCTTCATAAAGACTCCTCCAATGATGTTAAAAAGGTACTGGTGACCATATTTATTCTTGAGGGGTCAATGTGCATTACAGGGCATAGGGAATTCTTAAAAGACCTCTCTGGAGCTAAAACCATCGGCTTTCTAATTTAAAATTTCTCTCCACTAATACAAAATGATTAATTGCCTTTATTTCATGTACCCCTTGATTTTTCTTTTCATTCATCATGGATTGCTTTAAAGTAAATGCATTTAAAATCTGCCACAAGAAGAGTGTTCTTTTTTAGATTGTTGTAAAGTAATGAAAGGACATAGTAAATCAATCTCATTTCTGCCACACCAAAGGATAACCTTTGCTATATTAAAGTTGTTTAGACAATCTCTATGCTCTACCTTACTTTCTGGGTTACAGATATATATATATTTGTCCTTTCATCTCTGAGATACTTTTAGAATTGAGTGAAGGTAATTAATTCATTAGAAACTGACATATACATACTTATATGTTCATATTTATCCATCTGAAAAACTTTCTACTTAAAGAATTCAGTTCTTTCAAATTATTTCAGCTGTACATGCTGCTTCTTAATGTTCTACATATGTGTAGGCATACATACACACATACACTCACAAACACACTCGGGCAAACACAGATATGTCCATTGCATATGTTAGATGAGAATAGTGAGCTAACAGCAAGGAAAATAAAATAATTTTTAAATGTACTATATAGCTCATTGGTCACCAATCAATGCCCTTGGATTAATATAATGGGACTATGAAGCAATATAATTTAGAAAGGAGAACATTGCTTTAACTCAGTGGCATTATATAATTTTTCTGCTTCTGAAGTGTATGTGAGATCTAACTTAGTTTCCCCTTCCTCCTAAGCCATTTGGCCACACATTTAACCACAAAAGAGAGTATCAGACACAATGCATGTAAACACCAAAGACCTTTGAGATCCCTCTCACTTTCATGTTCCAAAGATCCTGCTAAAATTTTGAAATCTGTTTTGATCTACATGAAGACAAAAATAAATGGAAGATGTACAACATTAGCAATATATATGTCAAAATTTAACCAGGAGAAACTTAAATGTGCTTCCACTACTCTCTGGCATGTGACAAGAAGTTTAGAAGCCTTTCAATGAGCTTGGAAGAAGGTGGAGTGGGCCTAAGCCGCAACAATTTGCAGAAAAAATTGTGTCCAAAAATATAGAGGCAAAAAAATGTATTGCACATCCCCAAATTAACAGGATGTCAGAGACATTTGAAAAGATACTATATAAAACTTCACAAGAACTCCACAAATTACATTCACTGTGTGTAAGAAGACAGGTGTTGTTTGTGCTTTAAAAAACAATAAACATATACTGTGTATCTTTTAAAAAGAACCATGTTATAGTAATTATAAAACATTTCATAATACAAAAGTCTTTGAGAGGTTAAAAAAACCCCACCAAAAAAAAATGCCAGAAAAGTTATTGGGAAATTAATGGCTGGAAAGCCCACTAATAGTCATTACATATTTTCACAAAAGTGAACAGATGTTTGAATTTAGGTCTTACTAGTTAAAAAAAAGAGTTGGCAAAGCATCAACTATTTTGAATAAATTATCATCTTTATGATTTTCTCTGAACTCTGCATGTGGTGACCTTTAAAATGGACATACTGCCACCTTGCCCTGGGAGTGGGTAAGGATGGGGAGTTCAGCTGAAGCACACCTCATCTATACCTCAGCAAATGCAGAACAGGTAGGTTTTACTGAAAAATGAAACAAGAATGTGTATAAACTGCTGACAGCAACCCAAGTCTGAGAAAAAAAATACAGTACAAGAAATACCAAGGACTATTTAACACCCTCTTTCTTATTGCCACATTCAGCTCTTTTCCTTATTACATTTTACATGCTGTGAATTTCAAAGTCCTCTCCTGTTAAGATCTAGGAGGAACACAAACACACAACATAAAGTACATTAAAATTCTAAAGGGTCTGAATTTATTTTTGTTACTAGTCTGTATGTGCATGGCCTTGCTACTGACTGCAGCTAATTTATTTGTATGCCATCATTAATCTCTGCTGTATATTTTCACAGTTTGGGTAAACACTTCATTTGCATTAAATTTACAGGATTAATGAGATGTGAAATTTAAAATGCTACTTGAAATATAAATGATGTAAGAAACTAGAACAAAAATGTCGTTTTATCACATTTGAAATCAGCAGACCAATTTAAACCTATTACACTGGAAGTGATGATGTGTTGCATTGAGAATTTGGTTTTATAACCGATCTTCTAAACCTAAATGAAGAAATGTGTTAAAGAAATGTGTTCTTGGGAGAAACAAAATAACTTGAAAATAATAAACTGGATTTTTTGCTTTGGGAGTTCTTCTTATTTTTTAGACTGATTTTGAAATTAGTGTTTGTTTCTTAAACACTTCATTCTACTTCCTAAAATAATATTAGAGATCACATGTATAAACTCTTGAAAAATAAAATAAAAGAAACATAACTAGGAGTTCCTTAAGATGAAAACAAATCTAAGAAACAAAGCATAGGCTAAACTAATATTTCTTAAAGGGTTCAGTTTGCTCTGAAAAACTTGATCTTCACGTAACAAATACTGAAACCCTCAAGATTTCAGTCTAATCCAATATAACAGTGGCAGCATGTAGGAAGGTAATATTGCAAATGCTTCTCTATATCATCACACCTATGTGAAACTTGCCCACCTGTTGCTGGTGTAGGAAGGATGGGTCTCTTGGGCTTAGTCCCACATATCGATTGGCTTGGGATGTGCCTGAGGCTGTGTAGGCTGATTAAGGAAGAACAAAACATATTGATAAAAATACCAACCTATCATAACTATTACCTTGTGCAGGTACAGTACAAATATGAGAGATCCAGAGTTATGATTTTGCAATATATAGGATGTGTCTTTGATTTTCCTTTAAGAGGAAGCAAAAGAAATACTGGACCAAATTCGGAAAGCCATGTGTAAATTCCTGTAAACTTCAATGGAAGTTGCATGTGTAAATCATAATGATACCTCTTGTAAATAATAGTTCCTTTGATTAATTTTTTTCAAATTATTTCATAATGTATTTATTTGAAGGAATCACAATTTTAATTTCCATTATACCAATCTAAAGCAAGTGTGAAATCACTGAAATTACAGTGCTGAGAGAAAATATTAATGATCACATTATTTTTATTTCTGCAAAGGCCCTGTTTCTAACAAGAAAACCCCAAACTACTGTAAAAGAATAACACAAATTAGAATAAAAACTTTGGTTTACTTATGTGGTATGATATGAACCTTTGCAGGCCTTTGTAATGGATTGTAATCTGATTAATATTTTCCTAAGAAGGGAGCTAATTCTTACTGTGCAATATAATAGTAAATATTCAATTCCCCCATACATCAGGGAACTATTTTCTTAGAGGAACTATTTAAAGTCTCTCACTGTCTGCTACAGAAGATTGAAGAAATCCATTTCTGAGGAGAAAGGGTATGTCAAGTAATGCTGGGACTAGCTACAGAGTATGGATCCTTCACCTGTAGGACAAATTCCTGTCTGGTCCCTGCCAATAATCCCTAAAAGCCATTACCCTCTCATGGCTTTTAGTGGCACTTATCAAATTAGTTAGGTGACCTTACTCAAATTCCCAGAGTGGAGTTGTCCACACTGCAACTTGTAGAATCACAGCCTGGAAATTTTCTGGAAAAGTGGCAAAGACTTGGTAGCAAAACCACTAAAACTGGACAGACGCAGACATGCATGCCAGTGAGAGGCTAGACAAGAGTATTTACTAAAGTGGCCTGCTAATACTAAAGTCACATGGAAAAAAACCCAAGGAAATGAAATGTATTCATTAAAAAAAAGAACTAAAAATGCTGTATACAGTAGACAGGTTTTACTGAAAAACTGTTGTAAAAATTAACCAGTAATTAGAAGGAAATTATGGTGGAGGCCACATAGTTCCCCAAATTTTATTAAAGTTTGCTGTTCAGTGCTAATCATTTGCCAATTTATTCTCATCAGACTGAATAATAATGGTAACTTCTTGTCCAAGCTTATTTTATATGAATATATACCTATATATATTTTGAACCAGTCAACCAGTCATAGCACATAAAACTATGCCATAAAATATATTCAGTGTGGATTTTCCCATTAAGTTAACATTAGTACTCTGTGCAGTGGATCTATTACAACTGACAATACAGTTTACATATGTTAATATATAATTTATAGATCAGAAGGACATGACCCCTCATTTTATTGTTATTTTCTTCATCAACAAGCTATATGTCTTCCTTTTTTTATGTTCTTACAGTCACTATTTCAGTTTCTAAAGGCTTTACCAAGGAGATAGACTACCGCAGTTCTCTGAAAGTCATCATACCCTGAGCAGGTGAGGTGTCATACACTATCTTTTAGGCAGTACTGGCACATTCAAATAAAATTTGCACACAGGGATTTTTTTCTATTATTAATTATGTGCTGTGGTGAGAAGAAGTTCCTTGGAAACTACTATGGAAGCATGAGGAGGCCTTATTTTAGGTATCTTAGCCAAGACGTTCTAAAGGTTCAGCAGGAATCAGCTACTCAGGTTCCCATTAATTGCACATGAAACTGGGTGATGATTTAATTGGAAAATACAGTCCAAATTGTTCCCCTAGTAGCAGGACAATGAACAGATTAGGTATGCTTTCCTATAAGGATGATTAAGGCCAGATTACCAGAAAATATCCCAAAACAATTCTGGCATTGACTGTGTTCTTTTTGCCATTTTTATCAGAAATCCTGACCCCATCTACGAGGGATATGTAGGCCAAGCACAGCCATGTCAAAGCAGAATGAAACCATGAATACTTGAAACTATACAAGAACTTAGTTTTCTCAGTTTTTTGTTCTAGTGCAAATGTTTAGAGAAACAGCTTCTTCTTTGCTGCTAAATCTAACTCTTCTTAAAAGGTGCAAAAACTGTACTACAAATCACCAGTGGGGCTACATATAGACACTACCACTTATAACAAAACTGAAAGGGCAGATAAAATACTTCCATAAATCTATCCATATTATTTTTTTATAGTTAAGCAGTAGTTTCTCCAAAAGTTATTACTATCCTTTTCCAATAAATGCTTACACAGTTTTCCTCCTTTACATCTTATGCATTTGAGCCTCATCTCTGCTTCAGATTATAATGAAAAAAATTAAAGTAGTATGACACCTGAAAAGCATACAGTTTATGGTCACCATTAATGACAGACCAACAGTGAGGGACTATATTTGCAGTCCAAATATTAAATAAGTCTAGAACAAGCAATTTTAATGTAAACAGACCCTAAAAACACTAATACTTTTAAAGACTGGTAAGTTTTTTTCCAAAAATCTGGAAGTGACTCCTAAGAATCTTCACCACTGATAAATACTGGTAACACTGGCCATCTCAAGTCCAAATAGAAATTCAAGGACAACAGAAATGCAGAACACATTTAAAAAGCATCATTCTGCACCACTGATCATGAATACTTGGAAGGGAAGAAATCAGCCTAGATATAGTAATACCTTTGCCCTTATTTCTAAAACTGCAACTCCATTGAAGATAATAGGAAAAATAACATGATCCTATATGTAGTAAAGAGCTTAAAACATTGCAGTTAGAGTTTGTTATTTTCTATTACAAACAACAAAAACAAACCACCAAAAAACAAAAAACAAACCAAACACAAACGGTGGAGCTACCATACCTTGTAGCAATGACAAGGAATTAAGATTTTCTTTTGCCACAACAGTTGTTTTTGCTAAAAATTGACACAACCTATATTAACATGCAATTATCATAGCTCGGATTCAGTATGTGTTGTAAAGGGTTTGATTTCTGTAGGAAAGTTCATTGAGGAGCAAATTATCCAGTCTCTGGAATTCAATCTGTGGGTCATTGTAAAACCTTACTGTCTGGGTGTGCTTCTCAATGTCTTAACAATGTCCACCTCAGACGAACAAATACATTTTCTTTTCCTGAAAAGTGATCAAATATGCAGGCTTTTCCCTTTTATTTTGGTTGTCATATCACAAACTTTGGCTCATGTAACATGATCTATTGGTTGAAATTTTGGGAGGAAAAGCTTTGCAGTCAGATAATTCTTGCTCTCCATGTAAAATGATGAGCACTCACTTGGTCAAATAGTAGGAAAATGCGCCTTTTTCTGGCCTCAATTTGGAATCATATAGAATCTTCAATGGACATTTTTGTTTCCTAAAGAAATACTTACTGGTTGCTGTAGGTGAAGATGCCTCACCTTCAGTGGATGTAGTGATGGGTTTAGTATCTGTCATGGTCAGGGTCACAGGTCGCACCGCACTGTGATGGGGAGAGGGTGCCAAAACTGGAGTAAAATGGCCAGGCACTTTCCCTACTACTTGACCACTGCTGTTAGGCTACAAAACAAAACCAAAAGAATGCCTTGTGAAACATACAGATTGTGTTTAAGGAACCTACCTACCTATCTTAGGGTTTTCCAGAACTCCCCATCACCATAGCGCCTGTGTTTTGGAATGTGCTGTTCTAAAGATGCTATGAATTTCATGGGATATTTTTGCCAGGCAGGTCCCTTCTCAGATACGCAGTATCATGCTTAGTTAGCAGTACTTTTTGGTAAGCATTCTTCCTTCCTGGGTGAAGCACGCATCACATTGTTTCAAAATATATTTGTTATTCATGCAGTGTCTGTGAACCAAAACCCCGTGACAGCAGGAGTAAACCAACCAGCCATAGGCCCTAATGTATGAAGTATTAAGAGCAAAAGACTGATGTAAAACCTCTGGTTTCACATGCCATACCACTCTGGCTTGGAGGATAACCAAGACTTGACCACAGCTGTCCACAGAGATTACTCACACTGGAAGGCTAACTAATGATTCACATGTTTGGGAGTAGGGTAGAGGGTTTGGATACGATGCACTATAATGCACACATCACAACATCTGGCAAAAAGCCGCCTCCTAAAAACACAGAATTGTTTAATAATGGGAACTTTGCAGGTCAAGAGCACAATAAATAGGACACTTCTTTCATAGATAGGTACAAGAGGCAGTCTACATATGACCTGGTGCCAGGTATAGGTCACCAAGCTAATATGACATTTTCTACATATAGGTACATCTGAACATGGCAAAGTTGGCCAGTGGTAAATATATGTTTATCCAGTGTTTAAACATGCCTTACACAATTCTGCATGACCGCAAATACTCCAATGATAAATAACTCACAATAAAAATTAGCATGTAGTAAATAGTTTTTACAACAGTGGCTGATAACTTCTGTCTTAAACTGACTGTGTGCTCTGTGAGTCACAAGTATTTTAAAAGAGCCATACAAACATTAAATACTGATAATCTTTTTATCAGAAGAATATTGTCAAATTAAGACAACTTAAAGGCATGGAATGATAAAGGACGCAATTCAACTGATTCAAGAAAAGGTTAAGAGAGGTAAACATGACTATGGTAGTGAAATAATAACTGGACTAAGACAATTACTGCAAGTATGTGAGAAGTATAAACACACAAAAGAGGAAGGAATTATTTGGAAAATACAGGAAATACATACTTGGGGTAATGGAATGAAATAAAGAAGGAGGAAATTTAAAATTAATAGCACGAGAAACTTCCTGGCAGTATAATCTACTAGACTTCACAAATGCACCCAAGGGAGAGTCTTGTTTAGGACATCTCGAACTAAAGTAGCAGAAAACACTAGAAAATGTAGGTGCAAGTGGAAATCAATCTGGTGTCCATAGGAACATTCAGCACTTAGCTGACTATTTCCCCTCTCTAATATCCCAAGAATTACTATGAAAAATAACAGTAAAAATGTACACTAATTATGAGTGGCAAACAAACTATCCCTCTTAATGAGAAAAGGTCACTCCCTAGACATCATTCTTTGTCAGTAAGACGTGCTTACTAAGTTGGACTGGTTTTTCACTATGCTTCTAGGGAGCCTGCTGCAGAAGCAAACCCCCTCTCCTGTCCTGGCAGCCCAGCTGTCCACACAGCCTGCTGGAGGGAATTCCACCTCTCAGTTGCATCTGGTAGCTCGTGGGTAGAGTCACTGACCTGAGACCACAAGGCTACCTTAGGAGCCTTAGATTATGTGGTGTGCTAACATCACAAAAACAATCAACAATCTCTTACCAAAATGATCAACATTTTTTAAGACTAAGAAAGAAGATTCCATGGAGTGTATGGATTGAAACAGACAGTATAATCTGTTTACAAAAGCAGCTGTCTCCAAAGACAGACTAGAATAAATTAGAATAAATTAAAATAAATTAGAAGGTCACAGGAGACCATGATGATTTACAGCAATGTATCACCTTATATCGTACTTTAGTGATTCCAGCCAAGAGGAATCCAGTGGATCACATGGACCCCAGCTTAGCCCTTTTCTATATGGTCCAAATGAGCAAATCCATTCCTTGTTCACTTAAAAGATTACACTTATACCCCAGTCTCTTGTAAACCAAGTTCTTCCCTGGGTGATACATAACAGCAGTGCAGTACATCACCCCACTTCACCCAAACAGAAGGTGAAATCCTGTCCTTGTTGATACCCATAGGGAATTTACCAGAGATTTTAGCAGATGCACTTTGTGACCCCCTCACCAGAAGTGCCTACATTTTTTTCCCTCCAATTTCTTCCTAAATGGTAAGCATGGTTTGATAACTCTCTCACATGGAAAAATGAATGCAGACACAATACACTGACACTGAGGTCTGCTAGAAAAAGAAAAGAAACCTTCAAAGTAAAAAAATTGAGAACTTGTTACTTCAGTAAGTTTAATTCGTATGGTTCCAGATTTCACAATCTGCACATTAGATTTCAAATGCAATTGCAATCCAGTTGTAGGCAAGCACATACCTAGTGGGGCTTTAACAAATACAATTTTTCTTCAACAATCCTGTCTATCTTTGAGACATAAATCAAGGTCCTCCTTTTGACAACGCTTGTGATAGGAAATGGTACACTTGAAATTTTCTTAAAACTTCTGTGTTTTTCGTAAGTTTGCTACTTTCGAAAACAGTTTATGAATAGCACTCTCATATTCTCCCAAATTCTATTAGAGGAATGTAAATCATAAGAAGCTTTCATGAAACATCTGTATTTGTTTTTCTTGCACACAGTGAACAACACTGAAGCAGTTAATAAAACAGACATTTAAGTTATCATAATTAGTTTGCAGCTTAAGGTCATAAAAGTAGTCCTAAAAAAAAAGATCACCTATTTGTCTCAGACTCATTGCTTTGGCCTGTTTTCAGATTGACACAGATGTGCTTCATCAGTTTATATTCAATTCACACTTCTTTGGTTATCTTTAGAAACACAAAATTAAGGCTTTTAAAATAAAAGTCTAGATTCTGTACGGTGGCGACTGAAAGTAGTACAAGCTCATGAACATTGGTTCTCTCGAATGTCTCAAGTCCTCTGAGCTGCTTTAAGTTTTCAGTCCAAAAAGGGAAATCCTCTGGTCAGAAACAGCCCCTTCCTAATCTTATTGAAAACTGGCAGCTAGAAGGAACTTCTGTGACCTGTTCTCCTTTTATCTTTTAAATATCAAAAGATATTTTAGCATGGAAACTGCACATCTATTTAGATAGTATCCACTTGAATTACAAGTGCAAATATTTACAGTACATAATTTAACACAAATCAGTTTTGTCCTTACACAAAACAAGTTCTACATTCTAGTTCCAGTTTTCCTGAAGAGATTCTTACAAACAACTTCATTACAGGAGAAGCATCAACTGTCACCATCTAATAGGGCATCAATATGTCTGTGTGATGGATTCACAGGGGTGATGGCTGAGGCATAAACCTCAAACAAATTCCATGGAGGCAGCTGTGTTAGATAAACAATCTGTGCATTTTAGAATTTGTGAGGGAGAGAAGCAAACACAATGAAGGTCTGGCAAATTTAGCCCTTATTTATGCAGTTAAACATTTTTCTGCTGTTGGTTTGGAGGCTAATTTGACTTTCAGGTGTGTTAAAATTTTCAGCTTTAAATTCCACACCATCTTGAATTTCCACAGTTTAATTCATTTATGTGCCCAAAGCCACAGAAAAGTTGTATTAGCTGTCACAGCTGTAACATAACTCAGAATGTCAAGCTGTTGTTATCTGATGGCGGGCACTGCACACACTTAAAGTTAATCCTTAGGTCTGAAGTCTGAATAGAAACCTGTAACAGATATGAATATGGACTTTCTTAAGGATTCACTGTACCTATTTTCCCTGATACGATTTTACTAACATATTTATAATCAGTAATTAAACAACCTCCTTTCACAATTCTGTTTATATATATCTGCCCAAATATCAGCATTTTTAACCTTAGTTATTCAGTTACAATTCAGGACAGCATTTTGTCATACAGTTCACTACTTTTAGTGTTACAAAAAATCTTTCTGATGCTATAGTGAAATAGCAACTACTAACATCTACAAGTTATCCAAATGTAACAGAAATCTGACAAACCTACAGAAAAATTAATATAAACTATTTATTGCTTAAATAATGAAATATATTGATGTTCATATGTGCACTTTTTTGTACAAAATAATTGTAATTATACTTCTGAATTCCAAATAAAATAAATCCATTTTTCCTTGGAATCTTAAATACAAAGCATCTTCAAACAAATAATTAACAAAATCTAGAAATCATATTAATCTGTGCATGTCCCAGATGTAGCTACATCTATAAGATATAGCTACATATATAACACTCTGTTAGGTGTTTCAGAAATAAGTTCCACAGCTTAACAAAAAATTATATTACTCCAGCTAACAACTACACTTTGATAATAATATTTTTGCATCTCAAAACACAGATTTTTAGAAATTCTGTGTTTCACAATATTACCGTATTACATTCACATGATCAACCAATGAATGCAGTTTAGCCAAACTTGATACTGTGCATTTAGAAATACTGTCACCCATTTCCTCTCAACAATACCTGTTGCTTGTAATGGTGAAGTTCCCATACTAGGGTGAACAATATCACTGTAAAACCCTACAGCAGTGTAGTTGTGAGACTGCTGATTGAATGAATTTTCTTGATTAAGTTACAGACTGTCCAGTTTTGGACACCAAATATCTCACATTAAAAATTGACTACTAGACACATCTGTGAACCTGGAGATCATAGCTGGTAAATTCTGTCTGAGCCCATGTCACTGTGCCCACTTGGAGCGATGGATGTTTTAGATAACCTACAACTGAAAGAATCAGAAATATCTTTCATTTTTCTAACCTCCCCCCTCTCCTTTTTGCCTAGGACACCCTAATTCTCCATCACCTGCAAAAATCAAATGGCCATGTTATTCTCCCACTGGACACAGCACAGTGGTACAGCAGGCAGTTTCATGAAAACATGTGAAACACAAATCCTCAATTTTTTACCTGTCTGACTAATAATGATGCCTTTGAGACTGCTAAACATAAGGGAATCGCATTACTAGAGTACCACCAGCAAGACTGTAGAAGATATGGTAGAGCAGTTTGAACCTGGTGGGTTCCATAAAGCATTTGCTTCACAAAGCGAGGCTATACAGGTGTCCTTTCTGCTATTGAACATTATGGTAGCAACAGAAATGTACTTCACCTTGTTTTAGTGCCTCTTACCACTGTTCACAGGAATTAATCTCCCTGGTTTCTGTATTAAGAATCTGAGTGACAGCACATCTTACAGAGACCTCTCTCTGAAATGCCACACAAAAAAGCATCATGTGGTATGACACACAGCTACCTGTCTCCTTGAAAAATTAGCTTTAGAAAAAAACATGTTATTGCCAGTTTTTGGCTAACATCCCTTCTGGACTACTTTCTATAAGAAATCAAAGTGTTGGCTTTGATCAAGAAAGGTCTAAGTCTTGTTCACTTGATGAACTGATGTATGAATTTTCCTCTTGATGTAATGCTGCTGAAACTGAGAGCAACTGCAGAGTTTCAGCAATCCATGTTCAGACACGAACATCATGAGACATCTGGAGTCCTACATCCTGAATCACAATTTTACCCGTGGGCTCACAAAATCAGTTATTTGTCAACAGGTAAAGCACAAGGAAACCCCATATTTTCCTGTATATTTGTCTTAACTTAAGGGTAAGTTTGGGTGACAGAAGCATGGGAAGGGAATTCTTTTTGTAGATAAATGTTCAAAAGATGTCTTTATGTTACATCATATTTCATGCACTCTGGAGACTTACGCATTTAGAGCAAACTAAACACAAAATAATTTACAACTGCAATTAAATCTTAAAACACCTTGTCAGTAGATAATGTTAAGCTAGGACCCTCTCACTCTTTGCTTCCCAATCACAACTAAAAACTGCACATTCCCTTATTTAATCTTCAATAATTTCTTTAAATTACAAGGAAAAATTTACTGAAAAAAAGAAAAAATAAAGCTGAAAACTATTAAATATCAACAAATAAAGGAGGTGCTAGCTATACCAAAGAAACCACATGCACACAATTTTGCTTTTTTTGGCTTATTCTGCTAGTACTCTCCCAAGAACCAACAGGAAACACTTCAACCAGCCCAAACAGAGCCTCACAATATTCCCTCCTCCACACTAAACAACTGTAGTTATTGTACTGAAGAATGATGAAGCATCTGCCTGGCATTCCTGAAGAAAGTGCCCGTCTTTCATTGAACAAAAGGTTCAATATCCCAATCAATTACAAGAGGAAAATAAGTGGCCTCATCAGCTTCCAGAAACAACTATTCTCAAGCACTTCAGATATTCCTGTCTTCAAAGATAAAACCAACAAAAATATAAAGCTACAAACTAGCCCACACTGCAATAAAATATGTTTTATCAGACCCAGGAATTTTAGTCAAATATGCAGTCAAATATGTTGCAAATATGCAGCCGTTTGCTCAGCCTGTAGTATATTACACATGTAAGCCATTTCTTGTAAGAAGAAAACAGTCCAATATTTAACTCCCATTAAGTTCAGTTAGATTTACTATATCATGACAACTGTGCATTTCATCAAAAACATTACTACATTTGAGATAAGGTTACATGTAAACTGTGCCCTTCATAATATATATTCAAAGAACTTGGAAGATAGTCTACTTCTGTTTCCTTAGTTAAAAAAAAATCTTACTGATAGCAGGATGTTCATCAGTAGGATTTACCCTAACTGTTTGTTTTACTACCATTTCCTTCATCACTCTTGCTGATCCTTTCCCTGTGATTCACCATGCCTTAATCAGGAAATCATTCCATTTAACTCAACAGTGCGTTCAGTTTGGAGATTTTGGTTTTGATTTCAGCCACACAAGTAATGTTGTGCTTGATGATTTGCTCAGGCTCATTGGAAGTCTGATTTTGATACTGTGTATGATTCATATGCTCCTGAGTATTAATGCATTTGTGTGTGTNCAAAGAATTGCTCACAACAGAGCAATTCAGCACTCATTCGGTTTTAACAGACAAGTCAAAGATTGCTGTTACACTTTTTATCATATTGATCTGTTGCATTTTAATATTATGCTTACAGTTTTTTCTAAATATGTTCCGCTAAGCCAAGAAATAATTTTTTTAGTTGCATGGTTACATTTTTTTAAGTTGAGTTTTGCACTGGCAAATCTCGGTAAGAATTACTTTTGGAATGATTTTCAAACTTTTCACTATGCTTTATTTTCTGCTGAAATGACAGCCCTCATTTCTTCATATTAGGCCCTAGAACCATCAGAACAAGAAAATTCCCACACCTCCACTTCAGATGCGGAGTTTTATAAAAGGCCAGTAAAAAAATTAACCAGCTAATGCCTTTATACAGTGGTTCTGTGCATGCACAATCTCTGTCTCTGCAGAAATGCTGCAATGTTATAGCCTGAGAAAAAAAGATGAGTGTCTAATAGCTTGTGGACACCACCTCCACCTACAACACTGTGGCCACCAGAAGTTGCCACAGAACTTATCAATGACCAAATATTTTTGTAACTACATCACATATAGGCTATCACAAAGAGAGACTGTACAGTCTATTTCAAATTAAAAGTACTGCACTCAAGTCTCCNGTGTGTGTGTGTGTGTGTACTTGCGTACATACACATAGAGGAGGTAATATTTTCTAAGATTAAAATATCCACCCATCTGGAATCATTCAAAAAGTAAATATATGCTGCAAATTTGTGGCAGCTTTGAAAACCTCAAAACACTTTAGATGGATAAACACCATAGGTGGACTAGACACATATCAATCAATTAATTTTTGCCAAAACTTGCATTGAGTAACCTGTATCAACTGGAGATACCTGCACCCCATGATAATACAGATACAGAAACACACAATCTCAACCAGTAACATGAGTACAATAGCTAAGACGAAAAGCATTGAAATAAGCAGAGTAGAAAGGGCCCAGCAGAAATTCTAAATCAGTGGAAAGTGTACAGCCGTTCTCAAAACCCTGGGAACTTGACAGAATTCTAGCTTGAGACAAGTCCAGCTCTATATCTAACAAGGTCCATTTCTGTTCAGTACATTTGTTTGTTTATTCTCTATATTGAGCAGGGGATAAAAAGCAGATATTCACAAAACCAGCAGCCACAGCTCCCTTTTGTTTAGGATCATCCATTGTTGAACCATTTTTCACTGCAGCCAAAGGGCCTGTTTGAACTTCCTGACTGTTCATCACACATAATTTGGACTATTTAACATTATGTCAAGAAAATTGCTCACTGCTTCCCACCATGGAAACCTATGAGAGCTCTATATCCTTGAACTAATTTTTCTTAAAGTATTCCATTGAATAGCATGACTGTCTCACTATAATCAGTGCAGCAGTAATGTAATTAATCTCAAAATTGCTGTGGGGAGTACAAGGCATCTCAGTTGCTTGTCGTAACAATCTAAATTAGCGTATTAGTGAAAGATGTTCAAGAGGAACAGTTCATTTTAGGTAAATGCTGTCAGGCTATCCATCCTTTCTATTTCTACAGCTAAATTAAAACTATCATCATAGTTCTCCTTTTGAAATCTAAATGAGTATATTTTGAGGTGGGAATGTATAATTAAATTTGATGTGGTATTCCTACAGATGCAGTTTTGCATTTTATAATAATTAAATTTGTTTGAATAAAAATTCATGTTTTATTTAGAAAAGAGAAATTGGTTTGGCTTAAAACATGCCATTGTATCAGAACAATTCCCTTTTGTCACTGAAACTTCACAGACAGTTGCTTCTTCTCTTCCTAAACAAAAACTTTATCCTGCTCTTTTACTTCTTATACAGCCAAACTTTTAACTATTTATCTATTTAGAGATATTTTGACTAGGCCTGCAACTACAATTTACAGCAAATCTCAGAGGTGAACTTTAAATAATTAAATTTTAAAAATGTTCCACTAATAATAGTGATTAATGATAATAAATCATGGAGAATAGCTGATGCAGATGCCTGAAATTTTGTATTTGGTGTTATTTCCTCATCCCCTCTTCTCAGCAACTAAATCAAACCTCAAATGAAATGAAAACCATTACCTTAATAAAAAGGTTATGAAAAGTGTTGAAAGTAGTATATTTAAGCTAGTTAAGCCTGTTATGCCTTATGGAATATACAAGAATATGAAGTGTTCTCTGTTTTCTACTACTCAAAAAAAAATCAGCAGAGTAAAATTATATCTTTTAAGGTCAAAAGATTATTTTTTCAACCAGAGATAAGGGAAGAGAGTTGGGAAAAAAGTTGAAAGCATGACTCCTGTCCAATGAATACACTCCCCAATGATAAAATCATAAGACAGCACATTTTTCAACTGAAAGAAAGTCAGTTACTTCATTTAGATGCTGTATTTTTTCAGTAATGATCCAAAGCAGAACGTGGAACAATCCAGAGAGATTATCACCTAATCTGCTCTTTTAACATATATAAGAAATCAAAATGTAAGTAAAAAGCACTGAATAATTAAAGAAATGCATAACAGTAAGGGCCTGATTTAATTTGCATAATTTTTCCCTTAATAGTGCCTAATTAAGACATCAGTTTTAAAAAAAATCCAACAGAACTCTGAGATTTTCCGCACTGAATTCACGATAAGGACTTTTAATGGGTGTCTTAATTAGACTTTGTTATTCATGGAAATTTTACACAAATTAAAATCAGGTCCTGCATGCAACATTCCCAGCTGAGTCTCAGAAAAAATGCTTTACAGGATTGAAAGACTTTTAATCCATGTGCAGATAGCAATTTGTATTCTAAAGTCAATATACTCCACGTTCACTTTTTGGTTTAATTTGCAGCAACACTGTAACCAACAAAACCCACATAGCTAGGATTTCTCACTTCAAAGTAAATTTTGATTTTATGGAACCACTTTCTTTCCTTTTTTTTCTTAATTAAATACATAGAAAGTCATGAAGCTGGACCAGGGAATTAGCCCATGGGGATAACAGCCACCATGACCTTCTGTGCAGTCCGAAGGGTACATATCTGTTATTCAACAGAGAAAGTTTGATTCAGTCTCAAGTTCTATTGCTGCTGTGTCCAAAATGAATGCTGAAAGGCCTGTCATTATTGGTGAAAAACATAACAAACAAAGCCCAAAACAAAATGCTGTCATAGCAACCCCTTCATCTCTGTTAAGTCCTTCCAAAGGAACCTAAATCTTAGAAGGAAAACCTGACCACTGTCTCTTCAGTTTACATTCCCAAGTCTCTTCCAAAAACCATGCTAAAGCACAAGCAACAGGGCTCCACAAGAGCCTTTCAGACAAGGCATCAAAAAAATAACAGCCTGAGCAGCAAAGATTACATTACACTGACATTGGAAATACTCCAGGTATTGACAGACCAAGTCTCAACTGCAGTTTATCCTGTAGTGCAGATCACATGCTAATGCCGTGTGCTGATACTATCAGGGAAAGCAGTTTTGCACACAGTCCTTCACAAATTACTTCACTAATGAAAAACATGTTAATTTCCCATATCAGACACAACTCTGAATCAGTGCAGTTGCCAGGAACACTTCTGCTACAGCATGTTCTTTACAAAAGAGAGAAAAAAAGAATTTGTATGTCTGTGCTGTGCTTACTATGCAAAGACATATCAGCGCCTATGGAACAGGACGAATGTTAACTTGCCAGAGTTTATTTTCATTGACAGTCTAAAAATACACCTGTATTTCCACATATGTGCCTGGACACATGTATGCATCAGCACACTCCTTGCTGCATCCTGCAGTGGGAACTTTGCCTCTGGTGGCCCAACCTGCAGGATGGGTGCAAGACCAAGACCTGTCCTGTTGCTGCAGCCAGGTCACTCACTAAAGTATTTCTTTTACGCTTGACAGAGGAAAAAGCAAGTAAATATTATTAACCTGCAACCTTTATTCAACCATGATGAACAGGCTAAGTTGTATCATTTATATAGCAGGTCCAGATTTCTCTAAGACCTGAGCTGGTAAGATACCAGTCTAGGTGCCCTAGAAGACACATATTCCTCATAGGACTTGTTTTGGAGGGTTCACATAATTTTACAGTACCTGGCTAGTCTGCGGGCTGGATGGGTCGTATGAAGGTACATAATTCTTCAGAGTATCCTGAGGATTCAGGTGGGGAGGATATCTGATCGTTGGATGAGAGAAGTAGCTAGATGGGGCAGGAGGGAGAATAGCTTGTGCTGGAAATGGCAATGGTGAAGGTGGAGGTGGAGTCCTAGTTGAGATGACTGGAGGAGATAAAATAAAATTAAAATTACTTCGCATCTCGTTTCTTCTAAAATTCTTCACCTCTGTGTTACAGCAAGAAAAATAAAAAGTCAGTTAAAAATCAATATATTGCATTCCTGCTTTATGGCATTTTTACAGAAAAACTTAGAGGTCCTGCCCTCACATTATCAATGGAAAGTGCAACTGTTTCAATTTCATAAATACTGTATCTTGTTTTGGGTTTTTTCATTTTTTCTTTAAACAGTAGTCATTCTCCAGCATAAAAGATACTCCAATTACATCAATTTCACAAATGGAGCCCAATAAACCAAATGAAATACTTGAATTACTAAATAAAGCCCCCACTTTTATTTACAGCACTCCAACACTGAGGAAAATCACCAAGTCCCAAGAAACAGGGATTCCTCACTGCACTGTACTCTCCCTGCCTCATCTTGGGACAGAGCAGTATCCATCAATATTGCCACGAATATTTGCTGACATTTATGAAAATGTTAATGAACACTCAACTTCAGGGCCTGGGAAACCAATCCATCCAATAAAATTCTCTCTGACAAACAAGAAAGTATCTACCCCACACATTTTTATTCTTTTCATTCGCTTTATTTCCAGCCCCTACAAACATACACTTCTCTATCAAACTGTGTGCAATGTTTTCACAGTGCAAGGAGGGTAGTTTGTTTTTCTGCACCCCAGTTATCAGTCTGGAAGTGCAGAGATTTTTCTATCACACTGCACAAGAACACATTTTCCCCCCTTATTACAAACCTAGAGAACACATACTTGATGTATTAAAAAAAATGGTACTTAGTTCAATGGGAATGGAGAAGAGACAAGAAGTCCATTTTCATTGGTGGAAAAGCACAAAATCAGGCCTGTAAATCAAGGTATTTTATAAAGCTATTTATAAAAGGTATTTATAAATGGCTGTCTGTCAGCACAAGCACACCAGCACTTGCTCTTCTGGACCACCATTCAAATGTCTGTGTTTCTTCAGCCTAATTTTAAATTAATTTTTTGGGCATTAATTATTGTCATAAAAGAACAGTCTACACAGATAAAAAATGAGGTTTCCCAGCAAGTAAATATTTCACCCACAAGTTAGGTTACGATTGTCTCTCGAATATGTATATTTAAAAACTACACTCTAAATTAAAGATATACACATAAGTATAGGATCAAAACTAATTTCTTTTGAGGCAGGCTCATTTTAATCACAACCCCACCAAGTTCAGTTTAAACATAATATACTAGTTACTGCTCTGACATGTCAGAGCTGCACAAAGCAAACACAAATGAAGAGAAATCCATCCCTTCCATTACATCCATCATCTCCAATGTGCTTAGTATCTGCTGGTAGAGGAAACCACAGAAACAAGAAAGAGTCCAGGACTACTTTTGTAATACAAAATGAGTGGATGTTAAGGGGAAAGTAATCCTGACACATGAATTTAAAGGGAGGCACTTGAAATCATAGAAGAAAAATAAAACAGAAACTTCTCAAAGATAAACTTCATGTGAAAGAAAAGAAGAAAATTTTCAAATCTGTTTTACTCCTCTAGTCACTCAACTCTGCTCAAGGAATTAAAACATCTATATGCAATTTATAAGACGACATGTTGAGACATTGGACGGACACTTCTGAGGACCACGGTCTCATCTGGAAAATCAGGGTCAGTCTCACCTCTAAAATTAAATTGACAACAATGCTGGAATTTCGCTGTCATTACTGATAAACCCTCCAGACAACATACATTCTGTCACATTTCAAGTATCTCCTCTACACTTCAAATGAATTTTTACTATGGATTTACTAAGGATTTCAGAAAACAGATGCTGAAAAATACTTAATCATGTGATGTGATGTAATCTTTACACTAAGCATTCAAAAGAAGCACTGGTACTTATTTCATTGTGACGCATAACGGACATGGTTGGGATTTCTCTTATGTATTATATCCTACTGGTTCTGGTATTTAAAAACAATATAGTCATAGCAACAATAATAAAAAAGGGATTTAGGTGAAAGGATGAAATACAGGGAGGATTTTTACTCTGTTTCTTCATGCAGTGTACAGTTTATTTTATTCACTGGTTAATCCTAAATCGTTTTTAGTGACTTCCAGCAGTCAGATTACCTGAACAATTAAATGAACACTCCTGAAAGAATATCCCAACCTTTACCATTTTTACTCTCACCAGTATTATAAATTGAATTAGGTCTCTAAGAAAGTCTGAAAAAATGCATCACAATCTGATTATATGAAAGGAGAACAGAACAAATTAACAGGAGGTTTTTATTTCCTCCTTCATAACTCTCACCGCTGTGTGCAACTCCTGGGATTCCTGGGTGGTGATGTTGGGGAAAAGTGCTCAGTCTTGAAGAAGAATCCTGGGGAGAAGTAGGACTAAACAAAGGCTTTTCAGGTTTCTTCATTGTAGGAGAAGACATATCTGCAAAAGAAAAACAATATATCAGTGACATTAGCTTAGAAGCCTGTCTCAGGACACATCATTTTATAGACTGAAGATATTTCTTTTTACTGTTTTTGCACAAATATTGTACGATGATCCAACTCCTCTATGATGAATAAACTAATTTTAAACTATTGCTCTCAAACTTGAGAATTAAAACTTATGTCCTAACAGGTCTTTGTCCTACAAAACAGAAACTGCATTCCTTTCATACCAGACAGGTCAAACAGTGAAGAAACTTATGTTTTTAGAACTTCCCTAGACAATTCTCAGCTTCCCAGAACATCACCAAATCATCTGCTCCGTCAACAACCACTTAATTTTTATTGCATTTTTTAATGGAACACCTACACTCAGGTGTGTTGGGTAATGTTTACACATACACTGCCATACACATGCTGGTTCATGGTATTTTTTATTGTATTATTTCAAAACATATCCCTTACTCTTCTCAAAATCATAGTGAAACAACATAGCCTCCCTAAGAACAAAGAGTACTTTAACATGTCTATCTCGTATTTTCCATGTCTCAAGAAGGGTCTTGTCACTTCTTCCTTTGAGTTTCCCTACCATTAAAAGTTCACTATGTGAAGATAATACACTAGCAGGGACAATGATTTCTGCCAAGCTTACTGAAATTTCACAGAGCAAAAATACTGGATTTTTTCTAAAAGTTTAAATTAATTGATCAACATTTGTTGGACTTTGCACCAAATTATTTCAAATTTAATTACAATATTTTTATAGGACACATATGAATGTGGAAATGGGGTTCAATTTCAAATCAATCGTACTAACCCACGTGAAAAGCAAAGGTCATTTCTTAAGCACTTTACTGGCCATGTTGCAACTGACTTTCTTACATGGACCACGTTAGTTTTAAAGAGATTTTTGACACTTTCAGTATTGGCACATTCTATACCACTAAGACAGGCCCGCAAATTGTGAATGTCTTATTGAGACCAAACTGGACCAATGGTTTCTGAACTGGCTATACCTTGAGTGGATTTTCACCATGGAAAGCATACTTAGAGCAGAACAAATGAAACTGAGAGTCCCCTTGTTTACTCTGCCTCATCCTGCTGTCAGGTCCTGCAGAGGCACTGGCACCAGACCCAGAGCAGACTCCACCTGCGACCCTCCACCATCCCCCTGCAATTCCC
>VZTX01031354.1:70535-80848 GCA_013400915.1 Pardalotus punctatus | reverse complement strand
TAATGCCTTTATACAGTGGTTCTGTGCATGCACAGTCTCTGTCTCTGCAGAAATGCTGCAATGTTATAGCCTGAGAAAAAAAGATGAGTGTCTAATAGCTTGTGGACACCACCTCCACCTACAACACTGTGGCCACCAGAAGTTGCCACAGAACTTATCAATGACCAAATATTTTTGTAACTACATCACATATAGGCTATCACAAAGAGAGACTGTACAGTCTATTTCAAATTAAAAGTACTGCACTCAAGTCTCCCTAGGAAGGAAAAAAAAAAAAAAACAACAAAAACATGAACTGGACATGGAAAATATTTTGTTAATGTAAAACTCATATTCAACAAAAGAGCACATGAAAGAAAGAACTGCTTATCTTCTGAAGGTCTGCATATGTCAGCAGGCCTGATTTCTGGAATGCAACAGAGATTTAATTTACTAACTGTGTGTTACCTCATTAAACACACAAAAGTTGACGTATTTTTCAAAACCAAAACATGCTCAAAAGAAGTATGCTATATTGAAGTGCAACATAGCCAGATTATCCATTAACCCCCCCAGTGGCATCACTACTTTGAGAAGAATCCACTAAAAAAGTGATTGTTAACATACTATGATAACCCTATCATTCACTTTTAAAATGTCCAATTTATTCCTGCCCGTACTTTATGTAAGCAAGAACTGTAGCTAGCACACAGAAAGCATGCAGAATATATTACAAATCAAACTCAATGAACTTCTCATACAGGCAATGCCCTTCTCACCACGGGGAACATGAATGGGCAATCAGGAAAATTAACTGCCAAGAATTTACACATTACCCACGAACAGCACCTTATACACTGCCTAGAACACCACTGTGGAATACTTTCAGAAGTCTTGTTACATATAGCACAGGCGACTGCAAAGAACAATGGCTGAAGTGCAAGCAGCAACTTCTTTGTCAAAAGAAGGTATTTTGCATTGAGCAGTAGTTCAGATAGTCCCTTTCCCTCCAGAGCCCCCCATGGCTCTCCCTGTGTGCGTCTGGCCTTCACAGCAGAGCATTCATGCCCCTGCTACTGCCAAGTAATAGATGAAGCCAAGAGGGGAGACAGAACAATTAAGTTTTATAGGTTAGGAAGAAAGGCTGCAGCCATCTCCTCCTTGACCAAGAGAGGAGGCTTAGAGATGTAACAGGAAAACAGCCAAGCTGCATTTCCTTGGAGAGTTATCGGTTACAAAAACAAAAAGTGGGGAAAAAATTTAAAAATTAAAAACAGTTTTTCAATGCCTTTAATTTTGCTCATAAGAAACAGTGCCTTTGAATACAGCATCTTAAATAAAGGTTGAATTAAAGCGGCAATGAGACTTCATTGATTTTACAATTTTGTTGGGTTTTTTTTGTTTGTTTGTTTTTTTATTTTACAGGTATTTTCTATATAATAGAAAACGTGTATGTTTCTCATTTTAAAATGTTTTGGTTTTTCCACTTCATGTGATACAGTCTAATAATGACAGAGACCTTAGTTATATACTGAAAATTACATATAGAATGACATAGTTCAAAAAACAAGCCACTTGCTCCTATGACTGTTTTAAAGTTTCAGGAAGGGATTCCAATCCTTATTACTTTCAGAATGAAAATAAAACAGACTTCTGAAAAAGAAAATTCTAAATACAGTCAAAAAGCAGAAAGATGCCAAAAGCACTCAGACAAAGTCATTGTAAGGTCAAAATTAATCAGACACAGTGTCCTGTCCTGCCAAGAATTTTCTTCAAATGTGAAATTCTCAGTTGCGGTTCCAAATCACTATTAACTGTATTCTCATATTACTTTGGAGATACAGCATGCAGGCACCCAAACAAGTGGCATGGTTTAAAGCATTTTGAAGCATTTTAAATCATCACATCAGAGTAAAAAGGGCTTACGCAAATAAAAATAGTTAGAACATCTCATCTTCCAACAAGGTAAATCTGCCTACATAGGAAGGCAGAAGAGCTGCTGTGAAGCACAGCATATGTAGCCTGTTCATTGGCAGCTTGCACAAATGGTGCTCCAGATGTATAGCTGTTCAAGACAGCCCAAGGCAACAATTTTGATCAATTCTAATGTGATAAAATGCTACAGGGAAAGTGCAGAAACGTGTTTACATCAGCCTTTAATTAAACTGTTGTTCACTTCCAAAGAACCTTAGGAAACACTAATGAGACATGAGTTTTGGCAATTTCCTCATCAAAGAAAAGACCCTCTTCCTCAGTCTGAAGCAGCTTGCCATCCAGGCAGTTCCTAGATGAATGTCATCTCAGCACATCACTTGGCAAGCCACCTGTTAGGAGAACTCAGCTGCAATTGAACAGTCACCCAGGGCAAGTTTAAACATCCACCTGCCTGTTTCTGGACACCTGACCTGCCTTCTTGATCACCACCACAACATAGCAGCCTCTCTTTCTTGCTCATGAGAGATGCTTATGAGCAGAGCTAGAAGGAGGAATCCATAAACCTATATTAAATATCTTTTAATCTTTTAATTCTTTATCTCTTCCTATTAATATATTTTCTACTGTTTAGTTTCACAAGTCTTTCTTTACAGAGTTCATACTTGCAAACAACAATCTGTAAAGATTTACTTACAACTCACTAGTGTAGCACCACCTCCAGAGAAAGTAAGATTAAGCCATATTCAACTTGCTGTATATATCACCACAGTCCATAGCACCACTATCAAGCTGTAAGAGGCATCTTTCCATACTACAGTTTTAAATGAGCTGCTCTTTCCCAGAGACAGTCCTTGGGTTAATTTCTGGTGGCAGGATATACTACATACATCACATCCAGCTTGGCCTCAATCTTCACTGCTTCCACCTCATCTGGTAGCTACACTTGTGTGAAGTACACGTGAAAACTTAGGTAAAATTTTGAATTCACATTGGACAGCTGTATGATGACAAAAAATCATGACAAATCCCACTGTACGCAGGAGAATTTGTTTTGCTTTACACATGTACGTGTGAATAAGAAGCATAGCCACTTTGCACATGCATCACCACTTTTCAGCTGAGATTAATCTAATTTCCTTTAACATTGTCAGCATTTTGTATTTCTCAACTGTGCATTTTAATAAGGCACCTAACATTGAATACTGACAGCTGAGTGACTTGAAACCACAACCACCTCTCACTTACTGAAAAACGGCTTTGTTATATCTGCCCTAAAGACTTGGCACAGAGGCACAATGGAAACTAAGAATCCTGAAAATCAAAACATTTTAATTCAATTATCTTCTCCACAAAAAGAAGAAAAGGAATGGGGACACATTTTTATATGGATATGTGAATAAATAGTAGACAAAGAGAGATGTGACAGAACAGCTGGGTGTCTGAGATACCTGCTGTTTGTAACAGAGAAAGACTGGCTTAGAGTTCCTGTTCTGTATCAGACAGAGACCAGTCTTTTCAACTAGCTCTTCCCTCTTACAAATCTGTGCCCTAATCATTGACTTGTTGGTGTCTCACTCCACTTCACTGTAAGTTTTTCTTGGACCAGAGACACGGCCTCCTAAAAATTTATTTATTTCCATGAAAAAATCAGCTCCAGTAATAGAGGTTCTCCAGAATGAAAAATCAACACAATAAAAAAACCACACAAACACATCATGGTCAACTCTGTGCTATGAATTTCTGAGACATGTTTAGCAATTCTCAAGGTGAAGGCCTTTGTACTCATTTTTCAGAGAAACAACAGGGTCATGCAGCTGCATGCATACTGCTCAGCAGCTGAGAGTGTTGTGAACTTTAGGACCAGTGTCAAGTCTTGGAGACAGCTGCTCATTTCACATTAAAAAGACTGATCTATTTTCGTTCACGTTTTAAAAACTGATCTCAGCTTTACTTTTATTTCTACATCAAGTGTGGAAAAAAACATTTTACATATGAAAATTTTATAGTAGATTAGAATATTTCAGTGTATGAAGATTTGATAATCTCCTATTTTCAAATCAGCCTACTTAGCGTCAATGTTATTTTCACAGACACACCTCTGAAATTACACAATCCAGTCTACCAGACTGTGACACCTGTTTTCCCATCAGGAACCATACCCAAGGCTAATCAAACACTCTGTTGTGCTAGTATGCCATTTCACAACAGATAAACCATTTCAATGTATCATCATTTGAGATTTGTACTGAAAAACTTAGGAAGAGAAACTAGACTAGAATTTCTACCAACACCATTTTCAGTATTGTAAGCTGTCAAGCAAAACACTAAAACAATACTTTAGTTCAGAAAAGCTACAGCAAAATGAGTAAATTACTTGCAGTAAGAACTGAATTATTTCTTTTTTCATTAGTATTCTCATAAATTACACTATTTTATTTTGCATTGTTCTGTAAGTACTGATATACATAAGAGAAGAAAGTGATACAAGAACTTCCAGACAACTGAAACACAGAAGCCAAAACCCTTTAGATGGAGCAGACATGTCATTCTTCTCATCCTTACCCATATCAGCTTGCAGAATACTGCACTCCATTGCCAACAGTCACATTCTGTGGGCTGTGTTAGCTTTGATGATTTTCTTTATCTCAGCAGAAAGGGGTTTGGACAAAAGACAGAAGTGTTTTACCTACCTCCCAGCATACTGCGGGAATGGGAATATAGGTAGGCAGAATGGAAATCCCTGTAAAAATGAATGTAGGTCACTTTTTGGGGGGATTTGTGACTAACTGTATAAAGTTGGAAAACTGAAATTCTCCATTACTGATTATCCTACTTTTCATGGACAGAAAGTAAAACAGCTCAGTACAGTTCCTGTTAAAATTTTATGTACTAGCTTTTGAAAAGTATGATCTGCTGCATGGCCATTTAAGCTAAGGTACTTGGGAAAGCTGCCAACACATTTCCTACAATTAATTTTTTACAAATTTTTCAATTTTGACAAAAGGCCATTTATAAAACAGGGAAGGACAAGAGCTATAATGGTCAGATTAAAGCATTAATATTGAATATGTGGCCACCAAAACCATCCACATCCCAAAGTAATTTCAAAAAACGTCCAGCAGTAGGATGGGACATACAGACCTAATCCCATAATGGTTGTTTGACAGTGTCATATAAGATGTAAGTAATTAACTGCCATATTGAAGAGATTATATCAATTTAAACTTACATCTATTTCCACCAAGATTAGGCTGAAACTAGGACACACTGTCCTGCAAAGACTGTGGGCAGCAATTTTCCATTCTCATCCTTTAAACACACCTCTCCTCTCCTCATCAGGAAGTAACAGCAAAATTCCCAGGAAAGGTTTATAATCAGCATGACGATGTTACCATATCTGCACTCTTTCCTGTGAGGAGAAAACATACCTTTTTTTCCCCATGCATTGTTCTGCTGGCATACACCTGGCCAGCCTTCCTCACCTTTCCTCACCCTCACCTCTCCTCACCCTCACCTCACACCAGAAACACTGTCTACCTGTGAGAGCCCCAAGATGCAGGTGCCATCATGGAGATCATTGGGATCTGGGGTGTTGCTGTTGGAAGGAGGTGAGAATGTCTCCACCATCTTCACAGTGACCCACAATAACCACCTGCACCTCTGCAGCCTCTCCTGTCTCACATCTTCCTACAACTGCAGACTCAGTTTATCCAACCACTTCTGTAACCAACACAGCCCATCAGAAGTCATATGGGAAGTACTTGGGAGTAAAACAGAGCTCATTAAACATGGAGCAGGCACTGCAAGTAACCAGGCTGACTTTGGAAACAGAGATAAAAGGCATCAGACCAAAAATACTGTGTTGCTATATGAAGTATATATACCATCATTAAAAAAGCCACATTAGGCTCCAAGAACTCTGCTCTGCCATAAAAACCCTTGAGCAGCTCCAGTTCACTTCAGGTACTTGAGTACTTTTTTGTTTAGCATTACACTTCAGAAATAGACTGGGCCATTTAATCATCTGTGAATCATTGTTTAGAGGTATGATTCCTGTATACAGCTGTGGTAGAAGAACATTGTAGGAGACTGAGAAAATCATACTGAAAAACCAAACAAGTTATAAAGACTTTGGAGTACATTTTAGTAATTTATTAAATTATCCTACAGAAAATCATCCAGGCTTCAAGGCAAATGTACAGCTATAACATCTCATTAATGCTGAGACTGCAAGGACCTTGGCAAGAAAATAAAATCAATACTGTTACCATAACTGAAAAAGTCACAAAAGTATTTCCAGTTTGTAATGCAATAAGATTAAGGGGTATTTGAGGCCAAACAGTGTGAGGGAATTTGCTGATTTAGAAGCATTCAGGTTATGAAATCTCCTTTTTACTACTATTATAGTCTATACTGGTAACAGTTTAGGATCATTTAATAGGTGTGCTATTGTTGATCCGTCTGGGGAATGGTTTTGAAAGGAGATAAAATCATTAACTCACACTGAAATACACTACTTTGATCAAGTTTTATACTGATTGTATGAAAGCAGTAAAAAAGATAACCTTTTCAAATATATCTATATATACAGCATAGAAACAAAGAATCTATGAATGAAGACAAAAAGGAAAGGTGCCAAAAAATTATAATACCTTTGTTAAATTTATTTTTTTCATCTCATGGATGTAACATTACTAAAAGAAAAAAGTCACTGCATACATCTGTGATTCAGAGGTACTAAATACCTATTATTTCCATAAACGAAGATATTCTGCACCACACAGGTTAAATTTTGCAGACTTAGACATACCCTACAAGTTCTAAAAAGAACGGATCAGTTCCCAAAATACTAAATCTCTTATTCAGCAAAACTGGAATAAGAAGATTACCCATAATAGCTCCTGGGCCAAATCTTGCATTAAGACATTAATTTTATCACTAATTTCAATCAAAGGATATGTACCACCCAGATAACAGGATGTCCCCACAATATAAAATTCATCATGGAATAAGTGCCATGAATGCAATAAGAATATTTTTTGCACTAAAGTCCTTCACGGATCTATATGGGAGATCTTGAATGTATTCAACTCACTAACTATACATATAAAACATTAAGTTTAAGGTCTTTCCACAAAACATTTGTCAAAACAAAAGACAAGGAACCTGTAATGAGGTTTTTTAATTACTTTATTGAGCAAACAATAATTTCCAGGAATGCAAAAAAAGCAAACCTTTTTTGTAAGCTTCCTACTGCATCTCCAACTGTCTTTCTGTTTATATTTCTAAACATTTTGTTACACCTCATTCAGTCAGAAACTTATGTGTTCATGGGCTGAAGGAAAAGTCAAGTTCCTGCTTTGCCTAGAATAAAAGCTTCCTCATCTGCTTCTCTGAAAATTTGAACATACTTATGAACAAGCTGTGAAGTCATCTAAATCTATTCTAAACACAGAAAAACAGATATAGTGTTTGTTGCTTTATTTTCTGAAGAGGGCATAAACTTAACATCATTCTCACTTAGTAATGGAGGATGTAAGCGTTCTTGAGGTAGTTACTTTTCTTGATGTACTCTTGATGAGCTTACTCATTCTAAGGTAATGTTTTTTCTATCCTGTTCATGAATTTTTTTTTTTTTCTTCCTCTGCATTTTCATTAAATAAGCATGTGGGAGGTCCTTCACCTATTTTTCTATACTGAGTGCCTTTCAAGCTTTAAGCACTTTTCATCTTTATGAAAGTAATGTTTTACTTACTTCAGGTACTAGCAGCTTTTCTTGCAAAATTGCCACTGCAGAAAACAAAAGTAAACCAATTCCCTATTGATCTTAGATTTAACACTATTTTTAACAAGTGCACAAAGTTCATTCATTGAGTTTCAACAAGATCTTCTTGGGCAATGAGAAAGAATGAGGAGAACACAAACTGGCCCTCCAGGTAAGTCTTCCTTTCTACGGCCATTGTTTTTTACCATGATGCCATTTTCAGCATCACAGCAGCCAACAGGCTCACAGAAGCCATGGCTAAGAATTTATGCTTGAAATACACTTCAAGAAGTTAGTCTTGGTGAAAAGAACCTCCCACTTTACAAATGTGAAGTTATGAAAATTTATCAAGTGGAAGCATTTGACTACTGTTACATACAATAGTCATATTATACTAGTTAAAAACACAGAAAATTATATGTATTATATAGAGATACACAGATATTAAATACATTGTTTAAAGAGTATTTTGAAATAATAAAATATACACAGGTAGAAGTAACAAGTTACTAACAAGACATAAATTGCTTTCAAACATACTTTGACATACAAGGAATTTGAGAACTCAGACTAAGTCAAAAACACAGAATGGCATTTAACAGGTATTCATCAAGGTAAACCTTTGCAAGATGAATTGATCTGTTAGATGGAGACTGTGTTGTAAAGCATTAAGCTTCAGAAGGAGCACCAGCAACTGGAAAAAATCCTGAACCCTGTCCAACACAGGACACCAAAAAGCCAAGGTGTTCTGTTACTGTTTTCAACTCCTGGACCAAATTAACTACTTCCTCTTTTAGTTCCCTCAAATTAGAAATAAGAACATCCATCCTTGATGGTTGATGAGAAGAAGACCCAAGAAGGAAAGAGCCATCAGGAAGGACCCCAATGGGAAACGAGTGTCCAGTGGATGGGGAGGAAGCAAAAGGGGACAAGTGTCCAGAAGAGGGGTATCCAACAAAGGGGGTCGGGGCCTGAGAAATGGAGGGTCTGACAAATGCTGGCCAAACAATGGGTGAAGGCAGCCCATCTGTTTCAGTTTTAATGGTATGATGGTATCTTGACTCTTGACTGTTGGTAGAGGTGGGTGAGGTGTAAGAGAATGAACATGATGAAGAAACTGTAAAATTAAGATTTACTTCATTGTATATTGATATTCAGTATTTCCAGACACCTAACTACTATGGAAATCCACATGAATCTCTCCACTTTTACCATGAACAGTGTGCACTGATGACAACACCTGTTTTATTTCTTTCTAATGTACACATTGCTGGAACACTGTAACAGTAAAACAGATCTCAAGGACAAACATAGAAATTGTCTGCAATTATGTTAATGAGCTTTGTGAAGACAGGTTTCAGAAAGGATACCATAGATGCACATACTGTCCTCCTTTTTCTGATATTCATGTTTCCCTATGGGTTACAATAAAAGTGTCTGATTTACTTACCAGTTAGTAAATCAAGATGTTCAGCAACAGTTATTAGCCTATTAAATCCAAAATATTCCTTAGCCACTGCACTAGTCACTAGGGGCTTTTTAGATTTTTAATAACTTCCTCTTTCAAACTGTGAGGGGAATTTTTTTTTTTTTTACTGCATAAAATTTCTTAATTTCTAAAACACTGAGCACTTTTACTCACGCAGAAACTTACACGTATCTCAAAAAATCTTACTACTGCAGGAACTCAAAATTTTGTTTTGGAAATATAGTAAAGAATTCAGTAACAGTAACCTAGAGAAAAGAAGACTGGAAGAGATCAACAGCAAATTAGTTTTTAGATGTAGATATATTTCTTATTGATGAAGTGTAAGACATGATCCAGACATTATTGAAATTATTAAGACATCCAACTGGAAGAAACTAGGCACGAGAGAGAAAAAATAATTTGCACAATATCACAGAAGATATAGCAATTGCAATCCTAATTGTCATGTTAGGGCTCTCTTTCTAAGGCATCATTCTCAGAGATGACCTTTCCCTTTCTGCAGCTGTGGGATTTTTGGAGGATGGTTAGTTACTTGAAAGGCTAATGAGAAAGAGAAGACTTCGGAGAAATCTTTGCAGTTATAAACTTGCCTATTTGCTCTACCAGAAAACCTCAAACCTGTTTTAAAAAAATCAATCAAATAAAGACATATTTTAAGTATTTCAACATAGCAAAAATAATGGTATGAACTACAGAATCTTCCCTCATTGACTGGATGTCTCCAAAGTAAAAAACAACACTGTCATTCCACAGTATTTTTTTAATCTGTTTTTGAAACAGTTACACATATTTTTGTGATTACATATATTTTTTAAATAGTCACAAACTTTTTTGCAAGCCAATGACATAAACCTCCAGGACAGTATAATAACCTAATAAGATTGTCTTTTCTTCTAAAAGGATTAATAATCTGATTTTAATAAATAAAAAAAATAAAAACTTATTGTTAATTTTGGTTACTTAGAGGTGGGTTTATGTTTTTATATCAGATCTGTAACATAACTCTGCGGATTGTTTTTTACCAAGTTTATGCTATCTATAAAGTTACTATTTTTAAGATATGCTTACTTATTTCTGCCCAGAATTAAATCTTCAAAGAGACAGCTCCCCCAAAACACACTACAAAGCACATCTGGAAATCTTATC
>VZTX01031354.1:54244-70521 GCA_013400915.1 Pardalotus punctatus | reverse complement strand
TGGAAATCTTATCAAAACATTTTTCGAAGTAATATGACAGTAAGACATTTAACAGCAAAAGGACAGTCTGGAGTTTTACAACTGAAAGCATAGTGTGGTATGAGCAAGATTTTACTGTAGCTGTTTCTTAGTTTCACAAATGCCACATCCTGGCTACACCACAAGTACTAAAATGATGTCCCTGCCCCTCATGATGAGTGCTCCCACAGAGAAGCTGTAGAACCTATTGGGAATACAACAAAATGACTCCTCTCCAAAGTCTTCTTTCCTACTAAACAACATAATATTTATTTTTCAAAGCAGTTGAAGGTTGATCTAACCTGTTCCACCCCTCTGTCCTATTTTTAACCTCAGTATATTAGTACGTTATCCATTAATTTTTTGTCACATTCTCTCTATCAAAATGGTTAGATACCCCTTTGACACCTAGGAAACTCCTAAATATTTTATTCAAATGTGTTTCAGATGTTGTTGTTTTATTATAACTATCCAGTTCCAAACTACCACACTGATGGCATTTCTGCTACTTTACAAATAGAGTTAAATAAAGATGTGAAAAGCCTTAATTATAAAAGAGTCTTTCAAAACTATCTAATTTTAATTTCTATGAAAATACATTACATTTAGATATGGTGATGAAGAAACCAGATCTATTTCAGTTCAGAAGTTGGAGACCTCTCTCTGCCAAGTTCAAAACCAAGACAAATTAAATTGAAATTAGCAACGGTATTTTTTAGTATCAACCCTATTCCTGATGTTGTCTCTCTTAGAAAAATTAAATTGCAGTGGAGTGGAAGAGAAGCTATTTACCCATAAAAATTATATACAGTGAAAAATTTATTTGTGGCTGCTGTGAAATGATTCATATTTTTGATGCTGATGGCTTGTGGATACTGCCTGAAGAAGCAGTGCCTGTTGTGACATGAACATTCCTTGTTGACACTGGATAAACACAAATGTGACCCCAAAAGGCTTATTTCCTTTTCATTTATCCCTAACCTCACACAGCACAGAGATTCCCACAAGTGAGATGGAAGTAACACAACTGACACCTCCAGCATAGAAACCACCTCCAAAATTTATTTATATTACCTTTGTGTTTGCAAGCAAAAGGAAACAGAAAATAGGTTGTCATAAATATGATATCATGATAAGATATCTGTGTCCAAAAAGAGCTTTTTTACACAGGCACATATAAGTCACAGAATCATCACAGAATATCCAGAGTTGGAAAGGACCTACAAAGGATCACCAAAACCCTGCTGCTGGCCCTGCAAAGGGTAGCCCCAAGAACCACGTGCCTGACAGCATTGTCCAAATGTTTCTTGACCTCTGTCAGACTGGAGCTGTGACCACTTCCCTGGGAAGCCTGTTCCAGGGCCCAACCACCCTCTGGGTTAAGAACATTTTCTTAATATCTAACCTAAATCTCTGCTGACAGAGCTTTATGACATTCCCTTGGGTCCTACCACTGGTCACCAGAGAGATGAAATCAGTGCCATGGAGATGATTATCAAGCATCTAACAAATTAGTAGCGGAACAAATATGCCAGTAGCTACCACATACCCCTTCCCAGTGAGCCCAAGCACCAAGGGCAGGCATTGCAAACACCTTATAGTGTTTCCGCAGCAGCAGGAAAACCTCAGAAATTGATTGGAGGCAAACATAATTTTTTAGGGGCAAAATACTTCTGTTTCCCTAGTACAATGGTTTTCACACTGGGCAGTGCTGTGTCTGTGCCTCTGCAGGATTGGAACTACATCTTCAGGACAGAAAAAACAAAGTCCCTTATGGTGTTGTAAAGGCAACCTCCCTGACAGGGTTCTGGCAAAATTTCACTAGGCCCACTAGTGCTGGAGGACAGGATATTCTGCAAGGGATGTAAACCCCAGGAAGCAAAAGCAAAAAACACTGATTTAAGTCTATCTTCTTTATTCTCTCTTCATCATATTGGAGTTCCCTGCTTCATGGAATATATTACAGGCTGTTTCAGTCCAGAAGTCTACCTACCCAATGGCACAGAAATTAAGTAAAGGTTCATTGTAAATACACTTAAGTAATTNATCATCTGTGAAAGGCTCTGTCATCAGGATTTGCATTCAGGATTTTATATGGCAGTGCACTTCTCAGAAGCCCCTACAGCTCCCTCAGCAGCACAAAAGGACTTTATTTCACAAATGGGGATATGTGGAAACCACTTCAGAGAGGAGCGATAGGCTGTTTTCCCTACAACTACAAAAATAATTTATCTAGAAAATAAAAAATTTATTTGAGGTACGATCCAGTCTTTCATGAAAATTGTAATAAAGTTTCACATCAAAACAAGTAGCATTCACAGAGGACAATACTTTGCACAAGGAGAAAAATTCTGCCTGGCAGAACTTCTATTTACTGTTCTTAAGTTTGATTATGTAAAACCACAGGCAAGATTTTTTTTTTCTTAAATTCAGAAGTGAATGCTTCAAATAGTCAAAAATCAGAGAGTATCAAAGCCTCCATGAGAAATGGAGTACAAAACAAATTATGAAGGAAAAGACTAGTAAACATTGTGTGAGAACAGCCTAATGGTAAGTACACAGATAAGAGCGTAAGCAAAAGCAGATTAAAAGGAGACCGACTATAATGGAAATGTGAAAGTAAAACACAGCTAAACAAAATACCAGTCACACGCTTCCTTGCACATGGAGATGAAAGAGAAAACTTAGCAGGAAAAAAGGAGACGGTGGTTTCTGTTTTTTTTTAAGTTTTAAAACATTATAAAAATGAGGTAAGACCAAAGGGTCACTCAGTTACTGAAGAACTGAGAGCAATGATCAGCAGTGGATGTGGAAATGGAGGGCAAACATTGAAAGATCCACAAAGGAAGCAACTGTATGCCTTTTTCTCTGTTTCACTTTTACAGACTATGCTGTACATTTCACAGACTCTTCAGACAGCTGCAGCACCTCAGCCACAGGATCCATTAACCAACACTGCTCAATATATGAGTTTAAACACATTCTCACATCACAAAGTGGAGGGGAAAGACTGCACTGGCACCTAGGTTTATAAAGCATCAAGATAACATGAGGAAAAGCTATAACAATTAATTTCACTGTTTTCACAGCCACAACTTTCTTTTTCATGTAAACATGTTTGTTGCTTTGGACAACCCAGAACACACCACGACTTACCAATCCTTCAGCCTATGGATAGAGTCTCACAGAGCTAAATGTGGGCTCTTCAGGAAAAGCCTACTTGGATCTATTCTGAGTCACATGGCACAGACTAAATGTCCATGTCATGGTAACACAGAAACTGAGTAATCTTATGTTGACTGAAGTAGAGTAAGATGTTTTAATTTTTGTCTGAAAGCACTGGACTCCAAATTCTGCTGGGATGATCACACCATACACAATATCAAGGATCTCATCACATATCTTTTCAAACCATAACGCTGTCACCAGATTGAAATATTATTATAATTATTATTATTATTATTATTATTATTATTATTATTATTGTTATTATTACTATTACTATTACTATTAGTGGCTGTTTATACAATATCCTGTTGGCTGTTGGTTTTAACTACATTTACAAAACCAGCAAGTACATACACCACATAGCAAAAGAAAGATTCTTCTAAAAAGCCATTATTTTATTGCAGCGATGGAATGGCAGATGCAGTGATTTGTTGTATATTTGAACATACTTCAAGGTAAAATAATCCCGTGTTGCTCACCTTGATCTCTTTCATGCCATGTCCTACTCCCTGCAGCTGGTGAATTTGGAGATGGATAGAAGTCTCCTGTTGGGCTTGGCTCCATATTTTCATCTATGGAGATAGTTTTGGGTCTTTTGCTGTTGAAGAATTGTGAGATTTGGCAGTGAATATAATATTCAGCTAGTAGTGGTATATAAACTCTCTGAATCTCTACAAATATTTCAACAGACAGTAATTCAGGCTTACAAAGGAAAAAAAAAATTGGATATTACAGCCTACATTAACTTGTACAGGTGATATTTATAATAAGTAATGAAGGTCTGCGCTTGTATTTTTTACATTACTTAATATTTCAAAGATGGCATGAATGGGCAGTATAAAAGTCCATCAGCATTTCACTGGACAACCAGGAAACCAGTTCCTGTAGCCTACCAAACAAAGATTGTGTCATGAAGGTATTAAACACTATGCAGAAACCATGAAACATAGCAAATCACGGGAAAGTGTTACTAATAAAGCCAAGGTAGAACAAGAACTTTTGTGAATGTGTTAATAAGGAAAAAATATAGTTTACTGTATTTCATCAGGTCAAACTCCTAAGCTTTTCAAAGACGGCTAGTCTGAAACAAACACTTTTCATTTTTGACTAGTTTAATTAAAAACAACAAAAAGACAATATTTCAAGTCACGCTATATAGAGGCAGAACTTCAATACAGTGGACAGAAGTCAAGTTTTGTTATAGCAATATAAACTGAAGCTGTTATACTGACTGCCAAAGAAATGCAGGATGAAGGTTTTAATGGTGCAGGTGTATTTATTATTATTATTATTATTATTATTATTATTATTATTATTATTATTATTATTGTTGTTGTTGTTGTTGTTGTTATTAATAATAATACTAATACTAATAATACCATGATGATTATTATTACTGCTACTGCTACACTGTGATAATTAATCCATCTATTCTAATTAATCCATCCATTTCTAAAATGTACTTGGTATAATGCCAAGGTGAAAATATGATGGAATGAAATAGGGGAACATGAGTAAAATAACTCAGAAGCACCAAGTGGAAGAATACCTCAGCCCCCTGACAGTCCTGTTAAACCCTGCCCTACAGTGCAGACATTTCCTGACCCACTGGGGTGCAGAAAGGTTGGACAGTGACAGCTCCTAGAGTGCTCATAATTCCATGGTAAAACAAACATGGTAAAACAAACATGGTAAAACAAACAGGTAAAACTGGGGTTTTTTCAGAAAACCAAGGGGCCCTTGGGGTCTGACAGACAGTACATTATCTGGGAGTCAAGAGGAGGGAGCACCAGGTTCTCTAAATCCATGCGCCCACCAGCTGCTCCCAAGGGAGGAAACGGGAGTCTTTCTCAAAAAGAGAAGGGAGCATGTTGGACCCAGAGGAACTGTGTCCCTCAGATTAAATTGTGTGTATCAGGCATATGGAGACCCTTGAGAAAAATTTAACCTGTAACTATCTCATATGCTCCTCTTTTTTCCATTTTTTGGGAAATGTCCCCTGAAAGAGTGAGGCAGGAAACACACAGCATGAGCTGTTACAGATGAAAACACCTTGTCTTTATATACCTGTCTTAACACCTTTTCTAGAGGAAAAAGTGTCTGTCCAAACACATCTTACAAGATGGAGGTCCAAGAGGGAGCCCTGAAAGACAGCCTTTTTTGCCTGTGACCACTCTGAGCCCTGTCAGCATGCTCCCAACTGCTAGACTGTCCTGGAGCTCAGCAAGAGTTTTGGGATGTGTAGCTGCTCTCTTGGCAGATGTTTGAGTGGGCACTTCAAACCCTGACAAAAGTTATCACCATCTTCAATTTCATGTAAGATGTCAAGCAATAATGACACCATTTTAAATCCCAAGATTTATAACTTATACACCTATACATAGATTATGGCAATATATATTAAGTAGCTATCCTCACAAAATCAGAGGAAATTAATAAAAGAGCTGGTTGTTGACAGATTTTGTGATTTGCTTGTTCTACAGTATTAAACATGGTTCTAATTAGCACTTCTTTCAAGTTTTTACCTGCTTGGTGGAGAGGACAAGGACCTCTGTAGATTTACACCCGAATTCATATCATGGTAATATGGCTGGCTCGGAAGCTCTCCAATTGGGAAGTTCACTCCAGTTCCCTGGGTTATGGGCGCTGAAAAACACATCATCACAACAAGTCAGAGATAATCTTCTATCTTTTCAGATATCTTTCCATTTCTAACACTTGGGGAAATACAAAGATGTTACTACTTGTATCTAATTTTCTGCCTCTTATGGAAACCAAGTACAGACGAGTTCTATCAATTATTATATATCTTAAAAACTGAATTATCTTCCCTCGTACCTAGAAAACCCCTAGCAGTTATGTAGATAGAATACATTTGTTTTATAAGAGATAACATGGAATCAGCAATATGAAAAAGATAATACAACCTCAAGCACTATAATGCATGAGGCAGGGTTTATGAGGACAGCTAGAATTATTTATTAAAGAACTAAAATACGGAAATAAATTCAGAGACACAGACATTCCTTTTCCCTTAATGTTAACTCTTTAGTATTAATAGTAACCTTCTGTGTTGACAGCCGGGTTTTCTGCCTTCTTTTTCATTCACCCAGTGTCACAAATTCTGCTTTGCATATGTAGACCTACACACAAACACACTCTCAGTGTTGCCTTCATTTCCCTTACTGGGTCTGTGCACCATACAGACTCTGGCAACACAAGAATAAATTATGTGTTACATATTGTGGTGTATTTACCTTTGTTCATTGTCTGTGCATTGTGCATTTTAACTACCTTTGGCACTTAAAAGAATAATTGCATGCTGTGTAATGTATTTGAAGGTTTGTATTTTTCCTGACAGTTTAAGTACAACTCTGTTGCGGCTTGAGGTTAAACAAATGCATGGTAAGAAATCCCACGGAAACCACATGCTTTAATGCTTATTATTAGAAGTATATCATGTATAACAGCTGCATAAGGCACAGTTTCATAGCATAATTACAATATTGTTTCTTTTTTAACCTGAATGGCCTGGTGTTTTAAAATGTACTCAACCACCTGAGAACTAAAAGAAAGCTATAATTCACACATCCTCAGCCTTCTAAAACAGCAAAACCATATTTTCAACAAGCACAAAAAAGCCTTAAGACTGCAGGATGGCAATGTTTACAGTTTTGCTGAAGGACTTAACATAATTTTAGTTGTTGAATACTAATTTATGACCACCACAAACGATCTGAAGGCATCTGAAGCCTCAGTACATCAATTAAATTCCTCAAGCACCCTGACCCTCCATGATTTACCACCTGTGCAAAATTTGGACAGAGAGTTTTGGAAAGTTGTGCCTCATTGGCTTTGCCCTCAGCTCACCAAAAAAGTGATTTTTCTGGACTATTCAGTTTTTACAATGCCGGTACCATTACTGTGGACACTTCTAACTATAACTTTCAACTATTCTTCTTCATTTCCTAATGACGTTTTGAAAGAAATATTTTAATAGTGTTGATAGTAAAGGGAGAAAGAAAGCATCAGAAAGCAAAGCAAATTGAAAAATGTGGACAGGTTTTATGCAATACTATTATTACAAATTCTTAGATGTCAACAATGAGAAATTCTTTTGAGAAATTCTGCTTTGATTGCAGATTTTTCTTTCTGCAATCAAAGCATCACCTGTACTTTTAAATTTATGTTTTGATGGGGCTTTTGCACATTCATGTGTGTAATATTTCTGATACCAAAACAAAACAATATAATTAGAATTTCAATTACAGCCAGTGCTATGACTAGAAGAAAGATAAACATTTAACACATTGTTAATTATCTTTTATATCCATACTGTGACTTTTATTTCAAGAGCTAAAAATTAAAAAAAAAAAAAAAATAGAAGAATAATCACATCTTTTAGAAATATCCAAGGATGTGTAGGGCACCCTTAAAAAACTGTAAGTCTAACAATAGAAGGCTTTGCTCCATATGGTAATTTTATTGATATGTCAGTCCAGTAAGGTGTGCAGAGGGAGATGTAAAAAATTGATTCCATCTTTAAATATCAAAGAGACAGAAGAAGACCTATTTGTTTTATTACAAACACATGCAAGATGGACTGCAAGACTGTGGTCAAATATATCAAAATCATGGATTGTTATAGGAATTTTCTGTGCATCTTACATATTTTGAAGAAAAGACTTCAAGGAAAAAACCTTCACTTGATTACAGCAGGCTTTGGAAACGATTAAAAGCAAATTATAACTTACTTCTTGACACTCTCACAAGTTCTGACACGTTGAATACTCCGGATTTCACAAAACTGTCCTCAAGGTACACTGAAAAATAACACAGAACCATAGTCAGTATAATGAGAAGATTAATAAATAACTATAAATAGGTTTATACATCAGCTAACAGTATAAACAGACTCCCAGAATGATAATACATAGATCAAAGTACACTGAAGGCTGATCGCAGGACCTAACGTGAGCTGATATTCAGGCAAAGGTGCAAAAAAAGCCTTAAGAATTTGTGATAGAGTGATTTTTAAAATGCATATGATAACTAACAAGCAACATTCTTAATCCCTAGCTAACCATCAAAAAAATGTCTGAAAACTAATTTCTTTTATTGGCATATTCAAATTTTAAGTCAGTATTGAACTAAGACCTGTATCAGCTGGATAAGCAATCTCACCATAGAGTGGCCCTGTCACTTGCATATGTTTCTGCTAAAGAGATTTTTACTTAACTCTCACTTTTCTGACCGTGACTTTACACTACAACCTCCTTTACCAAATCATCATCTTTGAGGTGAATGAGGGGTTTGTTATTATTTCCATGAAAAATAAGAACTGAACAAAACAGCTGAGCTATTCAGTGGGGTTTCTTAGGCACATGCTAAATTGTGTATCTAGAAACCTATGTTTAAGAAAACACATATTATTGGTTTGGCTTATATTTACTTATTTTAAGAAAAATCTAAATGATCTATTTTCCTGCTGTAAGGTTCAGGCATAGCTTGGAGTACTGCTGTGAAACAGCAGCTGATAATCAAGACTTACCAGTAGTGCAACTAGATAATTTTATGCAAAGATAGCTAAGAAACCCATGTTTCTGTGGAAGTGTCACATCAATAATCACTGCAAAGCTGTGTTACTGAATCTGAGATTACATGGCATCATGGCCTTTTATAGGTAGTAACAACCATTTACAAATGAAAGTATTTAGATGTATACTTGGTGCACATTGTTGCTCCAACAGTGCTATTTTTATACTTGTTTTCATGTGAGACAGTGCGCTAAGAATTTCTTACTGTGGTTTCTCTAGTCTCTTTTCTGAACTAACAGGTATTTATTTTTTCTTTTGTAAGTTTTCTGTTGCAAATGTTTAAAGGAATAAAACTATTCTAGATGTCTTTATTAACAAAACATACAAATAAAAAATGCACCTACTGGAATATCTACTTATTTGGAAAACTGTGGTTCGGTACTATTCTCTTTGGATTTCTTTTGGCAATTGCTGCTCTTATCTTCAAGTGATTTAGCAAAAAATCATGGCCATTATAATTAGACAAGTGACGGTAAAAGCAGCACACTTCACCTGAGAGGTCTGTTCTTAGTATATCTGGACAAACCTCTACTTACTTTCCAGGGTCAAAAAAGAGGGCAGAGACAAAAAAGAGTGGTTTTCAGTGCTTCCCAGTCCTACAGAGCTGCCTCATCCAGCACCTCACCAGTGCAGGTATAAAGTGTTCCAGACAGCATAAGCTGAAAGAATGGAAACACCTCCACCCAAGCATGTTTCCCAACATCTCTGTTACATTGTCAGATCTATAGGACACTGTGAGTCTTTCCCAGCTGAGAGACATCCCATGGCCAGGCACCATGGGTGCACAGAGCACTGCAGGCCTGTGGGATCATCCTGAACAGTGCTGTTATCTTCTCTTCTTACTGCTAATGTCCTTCATGCACTACTCCTGCACATCTTTATTTCCACTAGTAGCTCTTCAGGTGTCCCTCCCTTTTTAGTTCACTTCGTTTCATATTTCTCTCTCATTTTCAACAGATTTTCTCCATATCCATTACTTTTTCCTCCGTTACTGTCCTTCACCTGGACATTGCCAGCTCCTCTGCAGTGTCTAAGAAATAAGAGCCTTTCTCTTTCATCTTCTGCATTCTCTTACATCATTTTCCCATGTTTTCTGTGTGGCTGAAAACATGACATGGTTTCTGAAATACTTACTTCTTTATTTTACAGAACTTGGCATACCCATATAATAGAAAAATGCAAACTAAATTTTTATTTTTCCTTTCCTCCTCAATTTTATTTTTTTAATCTAAGAACAGGTAAGCTGGATGAATGCTAGTAATTCCTCAAGCAATGGCAATCTTTCCCTTCTCTGCATATTTCCTCCAGCAAGAACAAACTGAAGTACTACATGGAAGCAAGATTTTCAAGGAAAAAATGGTTTCTTGATTTTAGTTGTCTCATGAGTGAACTGTGGCTTAAAGCCAGTGAACAACCATGCAGCCAGCTCTGAAGCTGGTAAGAAGACATGACTGAACTTCTCTGCTGTTTATCCAAATACTTCTACTTTTAAGCACAATATCTCTCATTCAAGTCAGACTAACTTGAGACAAGATTTACCCAAGAGTAGATTAATCAAACCATCACTACAGTGAGAACAAAGCCCACGGTTCATATTAAAAGAAAAAGCCTATGTTGGATTTAATAAGTAAGAACACTGATGGGTACACGTGTGCTTGCATACACACTCAGACACATATGTTCAATCTTCAGCCTGCTCTCACAAATCCGTAGTTTTTCTCACTAGCAATACTGAGAATACCTACATAATATAAAAAGCAATACAGCATTTCTCCCCTTGTGCTAATGAAATGGGAGCAGGGAATGTATTTTGCCACCAAGTGGTACCATCATCTCTCATCCCCTCACAAAAGGACATATTGTTGACTGAGGGGTCATATCTTTCACCCAGGCTTCATCCTGCCTTGGAAAGGGCCAAAAACAATGACACCCACAGATATATGCAAATGGTTTGGCTGGCATAAGGGAAAAGAGGGAAACTGCATATATTATCAATCAACCTGAAAAACAACTTGACTTTTTTTCTCTATGTAATGTGACAAATTATTATTAAAGAATTAATGAAACAGTAAACAGTCTGTGTTGCAGCACTGAACAACTTCATCCTGAGCTTTGTGTTCTAACAGGGAAGGTGGACTCCAGTTGTGCCTTTGGGTGCATGTTAAGGTCTGGCACCAGTGAACTTCAACAGTTTCAGGGAGTTAAGAAGATAATCTACAGTGGGTATGTCACAGAATCATTCTTAGCTCCCAGCTGTGCAAGAGGAAAATGTTCTGTGCCATTAAATTGCTGCAATTTGTTGTGGAAACGTGCATTCTGTGTAAGATAAATGTTAAACAGCAAGACTGTACGCAGAAGGTAAGCAGTACATTTTCTGCTTACCTTCTGCATAAGTACATAAGGACATTTTCATAAGTTCTTAAGTACATAAGGACATTTTCTCCTTATGGTGTGAGATACTGCCTTTTACCTGGTGAAGCTGATCACATATTCACATTACTACACTTCATGCAAAACAAAAATACGTGGTGATACTTCATACAGTATTGGTCTTACTGTTTTGCTTGCCCATTCCCTAATGCACTGTTTACATTAACATGTTAAAGAGCCTTAAATTAGCACTCTTGGTGTGTGTTTCTGACCTGTTCAATACAGACATTAATGCACTTGGTAAGTCTATTGTATTCCTCACAGACAATTTAGTTTATTGTTTGATGGTCGTGATAACACTTTGCTGTCTTTATCATTCAAACCTAACAAAAGCATTGAGTACTGTTATTTAATAAAATTCATCTTGCCTGAGAGATGGCACTCTCTGTAATGCATTTTATTAATTGTCATTATTCTTAAAAATCTGATTCTTACAAAAGGAACATTTCTGACGAAACTGCTGTAATGCAATGTTGTATAAAGAGTCAGTAACTCCCAAAACCCATATATAACAGCTGATTTATTTTATTTTCTTCTAGTTTTTGTACATGGTGAGTATAAAATCTTTCTCTCCTTACCATCTTTAAAGAAAACTCGCTTATGAAAAACATAGTTTCCATACAATTCCACAATGGCCAGGCCAGTGGCATCAATGATGAAAGATAAACAGTTAAGCCAAGCAGGAGCTCTGATCAATCTCCCATATTCAGTCAGTAAAGGGAGAAACCTTCAGCAATGCCTCCAGCTGCTACAGAAGTCATTGCCCTAGTTCCTTATGCATGTCCCACTCTATTTCTGCACTACGCCTTGTACTACACCTTGAAGAGATGAGTTACAAGTGTAGCTTTTAAATGTTTTAACCATGCAAAAATCTAAAAGGAGGGACAAGGGAGAGGAAATAAAGTATTTTCAACCTACTGAAAAACAATTTAAATCTGCACAAACAATTACTCTAACAAGCTTGTTCTCACATAACTTAAAATCTTACCGGTGATGTTTAGTTTTGCAAATCTTTAACCGGTCTTTTTATGTCTTCTGATTTAATTGTACTTTTGTGAATAGAATGCCTGTTTATGTTCTGCTGCATATTGGCTAGGGCCTAACCATAAAACTATTTCCTGGTACTATTATACATATAGTTTTCTCATTGATACTGCCTTGGTTTTGAGCAACTTGTAAAAGAAGGGTAGGGATCCAACCGGTGCTGGAAATAATTTGTACTAATGTACTTTCATCTCTGGTTCTTTAAAAAGAGGAATTATACAATAGTAGATAGACTTACTAGAAGACAAATACAACATCAGGAGCTACTGTGAGAAAAAAGGCTGAAAACTTTAACCTGGTGCATAGAAAATAGCTGTACATAAACTAAGTTATGCAGTGTAATGTTCTGAATGCTGCTAGCTACAACTTTGTAGATCTACTATTTACAGTCAGAAGTGGCAGTGAAAAGTTAGTCTCACACTGTTTGTAAGTCAAAATACAGTCAGCAGACATGCAGTTGTTTTCTTACTGCATGCCTTTTGAAACCAGTATCTGAAAAAGAGTACCAGAAACAGGTTGCTACCAAAACAGGGTATCTTAAAGGCAGTTATGGGTGGATAATATTTGCCAAGGAGTGACAAAGAAGATTTCAGTGATGATATCATTTGAAAGAGTTGAACCAAGGTCTTTCCAGAGAATGTGGCTATTTTGGTTATCACAAAACATTGTCTAGTCATGTGGCATGCCCACACCTTGTTTTGGGTTATATTTTTTCCTTAAAATTGCAATGATGTTGTAGTTGGGAGAAGAAACAAACTTGCAGAAAGATCCCCTGACTCCATCCAACCTTTTAGCATGATGAGGAACTAAAAAACTATATGTGCCATTTTCAGAAACAAATGAGATTTTTGACACCCTCAAAATTGTAGCCAAGAACCACAATAGTCTTCCATGGGTCAGTAATTTGAAGAAGTAAACACACGGTTTAATGGACTCTGAAATCCATGACTAGAATTCAAGAAGTGAGCTGCCCTGAAACCTAGAAAGAAACAGAAAGGATAAGTAACACAAATGCATGCTGCTTTCTGTTCCAGAAGGTCTCAGGTTATACAGAAACTATAGCAAAGATTTAAGAAGGTGGGGGAGCTGCTTTCTAACATCTATAGGACTAGCAGTTACCAAAAGGGAATTTTCTGATGCCACAGAAGGTTTCTGGAATTCTAGCTGGTAACAGCTTTCAGTAAATTCTTTCTCTGTGCATACTTTGAAGTAAAAACCATTGCATCTACCATTGAACATAACAGCATCTGAATCAGTGTGAGAATCGATCACAGCATCATTCATCCACACATAGATTCATTCAATGCAAACAAGAATGTAAAAGCAATCCTAAACCAGTAGACAATAGTAATTACCCACACCAAATTCCAAACCATCCTGCAAGGCCAAAAACTCCTTTTGGAAAAAGGGGCCATCCATCCTGTACAGGTCTATGACTGCCGCAATAGCACAGCTAGGAATGGACCCCAGAATGCCCCACCCCCCCTTCTAGCTCAGTGCTGAGAAGCTGATAAAGAAAAGTATCATCTCTCAATCACTGACATTACTAATTCATGGAGCTTTTGGGAAAGGGAGAACTTCACAGAAAACCAAGCCCTGACCAAACCCAACCCTGTTTTATCTGAAGATCTCTATCTGAGATAGCATGGATGCAGGCATATGAGAAACAGCAAGCATTTTAGGATATCCACTCCCATGATGAAAAAGAGGTGAATATGTTTTTATTTAAATACAATTGTTTGAATTCCCTAAACCGTTACTATGGCATCATACATTGCCTCTGCAAGAAAGGCTGCTTACTATGATGAGGTCAGGAATATCTCTTCCATTCCTATTAATTATAGGGCTAAGTCTCCATCCACAAGAGGGTAGCTTGCCATTGAATAAAATAATGAAACCATCTGTGGTTTGAGACATTCAAAACTCAAAGACATTTGTTTATTGCATTTCCAAAAGAGTGCAAAGGTTGAGACCACATTCCTCTTCAGAGGTTATTTCTGAAACTGTGCATTCTAAAACTTAAAACTGAAATACTTCTACCTAAACAGACATACACAGGCAAATTTATTACACACTTCTCAGGGCTTGGTCAAAAAAAAATGTTCTCCCTATGGCTGCTAGCCCATATGAAAGTGCAAGAAAAGTCTTCGGGGCTCTACAGCTCCAAGTGTTTGCATATTGAGAGAGAGGTGAGGCTCCTTGCAAGCTTTTTTGGCAACACCTTCTTTAATTAAAACAAACAAACAAACAAATAACAAACAAAACAAAACAAAACAAACTTCAGAGATTATGTTCAGGCCTTCTTTGGAAGTGGTTCCTAGAATAAAATTTCTAGTGAAAATAGAAGGGGAAAAACAATTCCAGAGCTGTGAGGCTGGGGCTGGAGATTCAACTACATACACCTCATTCAGATTAAAGATTTTATCTCTAGGCAAATTCTCTGACAACACATAATGAATTATTGTGGAGGAAAGAAGGGAACCAATGAGGAGTAATGAAAGGCAAAGAGGCAGAGATAGTTTATCCATCTCTTTATCTAAAAGTGTTACTTCATATAAATAATTTAATATTCATCAGCACACAGGCTCCAACCAGAGTTCTCTGCATCCTGACTGATCTTTTAGAGTTGGAAAAAATTATATGAATATATCTCTTAAACCAGCTAAAGTGGAATAAATTCTATCAAGGAAAAAAATATCCAACCAAAGAAAAGACTGAGAGATTGCTACTTGCTAGGAAATATAACTCTAGTAACCTCTGAACTCAACTGTTTGGATAAAATGAAAAGTCTGAACACATTTGTCTTCCCTCACCAAAACGGGTCATACCTGTCTGTGTCAGGACAGCTAGGTTTCCTTTGGACTTTCTGAAAAGATGTCTTTTGTATTCCCCAAGGCTGGAAAAAAATAGCTCCAAAATCTAGAAGGCACCCATACAAAAAGAGGCTGGTTGCAAGCTTTACAGTAAATTGAGTATCCTTATTGTCCTATCCAGATAGCAGTTTACTCTATCAATATTGCTATTTCTTACTCCTATTTTAGTAACTTAAAAAGGCCGTGTTCAAAGATTTGAGCAACACAGCAACAACTGGATACAGCCGCATTAACGCTGGTCCATAAATAAAGCAAATGTGCCAAGCAGCAACCTCAAACCAATGGCTAATAGCAAGCAGTCTTAGTAATAGCAAACAGTTGTGGCCAGCAGGCAGAAAGGGAAAGAGTAATAAAGCAAAGCAAAACCCAGAAAATCCTCATCTAGAACTGGCTAGTAAGAACTGTACCTCTGAAGACCATATTGTCATGGTTGATGGTAATACCATTAGCTTACTTACAGTTCCAGATATTTTTCTCTTTTTACACATACTCATAATTTTCTTATGCTTACCAGATGAACTTACTGAAAGATGACATCTTCCGTCTTCAATACATATTCTGCCATACTACTGGAATTTTGAGATACACTGAAGCCTCATTCTTTCAGATTTTCTTAAGCTATATACAAGTCCTATGGGACTTGCAGGGAGCAAATAATAATGCATTGAATACATTGAAACTGCTACACTAGGTTATCTTTAACAGACTGCTTCAGCAGTAGCTCAGCAAGCTCTAAGCACAAAGTGAGAAACATGACATACCTAAAGTATTTGGGTTGCATTTGAGTTTTTGGTGCTTGTTTTTGTTGTTTGTTTTTAGTATGGAAAAATATTACTATTTTCAGTTTTAAAACTTATTAATCAGATGTGCCTCTATCTGTTCAGACACCCTCACTGGAGACATGGACATGTCCATTCATGTAAACTTTTAACAATTCAAACTGCCAGCACAGCACAAACTTTTAGATACCAGGAACTTAATGACTGATGCAGACAATAGAAGCATTTAGATTTTTCTTCTCTGTCATTTATCTGTCTGGAACTTGCTTAAGAGTCCCTGCAGAGAAGCAACATTTACAACCCAGCTC
>VZTX01031354.1:27076-54197 GCA_013400915.1 Pardalotus punctatus | reverse complement strand
ATCTTTAAAGATATAAAAATATATGTTAACATAAATACATATTTTAAAATATATATTATAAAATATATAATTCACAGTTATTGAAAAATAAAACTTAGAGGAGGATACCCCTGGATTTAGCTACAAAAGCTACATACCACTTTCACCACAAGCTGCACCATCTTAATACTGTACTGGGCTATCAAAATATTCAGTGTATTTTTAGGAACATATTGTAAAGAATTCCAACAAGTGCTCTTAATGTTCTTTTGTTTGGCAAGTGACACGACCCTCTCTCCAATTTGTTGTTAGGACAGCAAATTACCAGACACTCTAAAGAATGCAACAGTCTCGCCAAACCTAGAAAAAAAACACTCTTAACACCAACAGCTTTGCCAACTACCACTCAGTTTCCAGCGTCCTCTTCCCTGGCAGTATCTTTGTGAAGGTGGTGGCATCCAAAAGCTAACAGCACATATCCCTTGCCAGCATCCTGGCTCCTTGACATACAACCACTAGAATAAAACATGATAGAAGGACAATCCTCCTGGCACTACCAGTCCACATGCTCCTGGCCTGGGACCGGAAACAAAGTTCGGAGGGGATATCCTCTGGGGTTCTGACAGAAGTGATTGTCTGGCTCTAATAATAAGAATCATGTGAAGTTCAGTAAGAATAGGACAGTAGTCCTTTTCCCAGACAAGCTGAATGGTGTGCAATTGCCTCTCATTCTCCTGTGCAGCCCTACAAGTCCTGTATTCTGCTATCCCACAAACCACAGCGCTTTCACCTTGCCAGTTTAACTCCAAGAGTATGACACAGGGAAGTGAACAAAGCTAGAAGTTCTTGTATCCTCTGATAGCTGACATTCAATTATGCCCCTGTCTATACTTAAACGAAGGGCTTCAAGGGAAGAAAAGCACAGCTTCTATTTTCTGTCCCCACTTGGCAGCAGACAGAGGAATAATACTGGCTGTAGTAACTCCAAATCATGAGAAACTGTTATGCTCATATTTTAAGCAGAAAGTTTCATGACAGCATCAGCAACAGATTTCTCTGCTTTCCACATCCCTCCACTTTTTGAGTCAGTGGAGTTTGTCAAACATTACATTGTGACCCACAAGTCTGTCACAAGAAAGCCTATACAGCTCATCTGCTGCCCTCCCCAGGGCTTTGTTGCAAGCAGCAAGATTACTCCTTACTGGAGTTAAGACTGAGGGCTGGAGAGACTGGACTCCCTATAGGGTGTAATCCTCACAAGTGAAATATGTACTTCTACCTTCCTACTCCAAATGTTAAATGGTACATCAAAAACAGAATTTTTAACATGTTAAAGGTGAGTTGACCATGCCTTCATCTTGCCAAACCCAGAAGCTATAAAGGATCCTTCAAAATGACATGGGGTAAGGTAATGCATTTAGATTTTCTTGCACTCACAGAAATACTCTAAAACAAAAGAAAATGCTCTACAGCTAAATGCTCCAAGTTTCAAAAAACTGTAAGTATCCATGAGAAAACTTTTCACATTTATTTTACGTGTAAGTTTGTTCCTTTAGGTTTTTAAACCAGTAGTCTACATAATTTATGGCATGTAGGTAGTAGAAAAATAAAATTCTACTCTTAACATCCTACACTGTTTGGAAACAAACAGCATCCAAGTCTCCAACTGAAACTGATAACATACTTGCATCATCCCTTGAAGAAAAAAAATCCCTTGCATTAGAGCTTAGAATGATGTTATTTGACTTGTTCTGCCCTCTTATCTCTAAAATACATCTGAGGTCTTCAAGTGTATCTACCTAAGGTTGATATTTCAGGAATATGCTTTTTGTGCAATGATCTTTGATGGTTCTCCTACTTTTGGGTATTCACATGCAACACACAAGATCTGTCTCACAAACAGGGAATACTTTGATTGTATGCACAATACAAAACTGTACAACCACAAGGCAGGCTGTTTTCCCTAATGTTTCAACAGCTCCAGAAAATATCCATGTATATGCAACAGCTCTGCAACACAAAATTTCTTCCTGGTCAGAATACAATTCATTTTGGATTTAGAAGATCAAACTGAGTTAGTTGCATCTTACTTCATCTTCTGAGAGCTAAAATGAGAAGACAGAACATGATGGTGGTGGCAGGAGTTACTCCTTGCTCATTAAGAAGTGATAGTGTGTCTGTCACAATTGTTCATCTTACTCTGATAAAATTCATAACATGACAAAGATTTACAAGATTTACTACCATAGCCCAATTGATCAGAAAGATAACCTCATGAAAATACATGAAACCGTTTGTCTAAACAGACTGGAATGGCAACGTCTGGGTTTGATTTTCCCTCGTATTTTTATTTTAAAAGAATTCTTGAAAAGACCATTTACACTGACATATTTCTCAAAGAAATTTCAAATTTCACTAGCCATGACCCATTAACATGTTCAAAAACCTGCTCTGAGCTGATACCAAAAAAAAAAAAAAAATTAAATTAATGCATTTGTATTTTAGAAAGCACATATGTAAAGTAAAAAACAGGTATCTCAGTCACAGAGTTTAGGTCAATTTTGTTTTGTCTGAGATGAAAGAAAACTGGTAGCATTTGAAGACTTTTATAAAAATAAAGTTATTTGGGATCTTGTTTCCTTACTCCTCTACCCATTCCCACTTAAAAATTATGAAATGAAAGAAAAACTCCTCAGATTAAATGAATGCTGATGAAACTACAATTGAGGCACTGACAGTTTAAAGGAAGTAAGGTATCACAACTTGTCCTATTATATACTTATATATTTTTACTTACCTATACTTACCAGTGCAAAATAAGTTGCTGACCAATTTATTAAAAGTAGTGTCTTTGTTCTCAAACAATGTTAGATGCACATGTTCTGGAACTTATATTTACCTGGTGGATTCTTGGCAGGATCATTGTGGCTTGGACTTCCTGGTTGTCCAGAATCTATAAAAAAATAAAAGAAATGTTTTAATAAATTTTTGCAAGTATCTCACAATCTTTGAATACCCCCTATTAACTATTAAACTAATATTTTATTCTTTAAAGGTCATTTCCCTGACTTTCTATGTGAAGCACTATTGAACAAACACACTATATGTAGCCTATTTTATGAAGATGTAGTAACGCTGTGAAAGATGCAATGATCCTAATAAGAGGAACTCATAGATCACTGAATAAGGACAAGAGAGTCATTCAGGTAAATACTCAAGTTGTAAACACATTTAGAAGGGTACACTTTCATTCCCTTTCCCTCCATCCCCCAAATACAATATTGCATTATGAGCAAAGCAGAGGTAACTGTTTCTCAGGCAATGACCAGAAAGATGTCCTAGATCACGCAACTGGTTCTTGCAGTGATGAGTCCTGTTTCTTTAGCCTTCCCTTACAGCACAAAGTCCTACATTGCTTCCACAGACTCATGACTGCAATGAGGATATGACAGTCTGTTTGAATACAATGTGGCCTTTGTGTTCCTAGCCTGTGAGAACTGCTGTTGTGAAATTAAGATTATGTAACGTAAAAACAAAATTCAAACGCTGTAGACTTCAAAGTGTGTTCTTTTCATGATACATGCACCTAATGAATCAAGATGAGAATGTAATTTCATGTTAATACATTAAATAATAAATTATATCCTTATTCATAAAAAGTTGCTTTTAAATCCATCTACTTTTCCCTGTATTCCCACATCAACAATATAATAAACCCCTGCTTCACTGCAGGAAATTATTAACAGGGATGTAAGAAACAAAAAATGCAGAGGAAGCAAATAAATAAAGCACCACCATTTGTTCCACATAGAGGCACCTAAAATGGAGCTGATTTAGAGTCTGAATAAAAAATACCATTTTTTTAAAATGTAGTTGCATTATTAATAGCATTAGACCACCAAAAAATTGCATCATAGCACCATAGAAACTGCTACCCCTAAATGGACTCCAGATGGAACTAGAGCTGTTGGATGAATTGTTGCTCAAGTGCCCAAATTAAAGAATAAAACAAAGATAGAAAAGAAGAAAACTACCTATCAACAAATACTTGTCCTTCAATTACTATTACTTCTTTTTACAGCTAATGTAGCCCTCAGCCTAGAGTGAGAGATTCCCTCTACCTGCTACAAGAAGTTCATTGAAATCTGTTGCCACCTGTTACACAGCTTAATAAACATGGCTTGACTCACATGTCTCTCAAGCAATTTAATTTAACACAGTCTTGACTCTACAGAAGGTATTAACTGAGATGGAAATCCATTTCACAGCTCAGGTTCCACTAAGTCAATCCAAATGGCAGTTGTCACAAAATATATGCAACTGGGCATCTACCCGAGTACTGGAATTCCAAGGCACATGAAACCAAGTTCCAACAGTATTAAGAAACACAATTAAATTTACCAATACTGAATTAAATCACTCTTGTATAAAATAAAATACACATTGAATGGGGAATTTCACATGAAATCTCATCTATCTTCAGCCTTGGCAGGAAACATGAACAGCAAGGCTGTGGGCTGGATCCTGCCCTGACCATGGTTTGGTACTAGGGTACTCTTAGGAGTCCCATTGTACCTCACAGTATGTGGCCATTCAGTATGTCTGTTTCTTCACATGATATGATAGAGCACTTCCTTTAAAAAACATTAAATTAAGTTGATTTGAAAACTTAATCAGCTACAAGAAATGTTAAAAATATAAAATATAGTATTTCTCCACATATGGACCAATCTGTAGTGAATCGTCCTTTTTCCCATGCTGAAATTCACCTGCAGGGGGTGAATTTAATGTTCTTATAACAGACATTCTTTGCTTCTGCAAACCGCACATATTACTATTTAAATTCAGATCAGAGACGATTAATTTTACACAGCAATGGTCCGAGTGTAAAACTACTGCAGATGTGTGGCTAAATGAAGTGTCAATTTGGTACTAGATAAACCAAATAAATCTTGAACAACATAGCTTTAGGATCACAGAGATCTGAAACTGAATTAATGAGGCCCACCAGAAAATAACCTTTGACATTTTCTCCTGTTAAAATTGACTATAAAAAAGCACAAGTGAAGTAATTTTTAGTTCTTGAACAGCAATTTGCCTTTACTCCTAATTTCTGGATCCAGGATTTAAAGATTAATGGCAGTTTAAACAATTGTTATTATAATAAGAAACTTAGCAAAAAAATTCTAATTATAGGGATAAGCAGTTGGCTATTTACTACAATTTTCCAGACAGACTTAGCTTTGGGCTTTGCTAACTACTCAATAATCATGCTGTTTACATATTGATTCTCAAGCTGTGTTTTCAGAGATCTCAGTGAGATTGTCAGAAAGCAAAAAAATACTGAAGGTGAATATGAGAAGCAACTTATCTAACCCTTCACTAAACACAGTTGAAAAACCTAAGAATTTTATTCTGTATGAAAGCATCAACCTATGGAACTCTGCACTTAAAACACGGAGAAGCATCTGATCCTCAAGATGAAAGACACAGGCTTGAGATGGCCTGTGATGATCCAATTCTCTTACCAGTGTCAGTAATCATAAAGCACTCTTCTGTTTTGATTAGATGCAAATAGCTTTGCAAAGTACAAGAGAACCATGGTCATTATAGGATTAAATTATATGAATAATTTCACGTAAGTAGAACACTGAATGAACAGATACACTGGAGCAATGCTCCTCTGAAAGAGGGAGTAAGAGGCATTTTCGGAAAGCCACAGAAACTAAGGAAGAAAAAGACATGTTAAGATACTTTAACTCTTTCTTTGTCCTTGTGTGTACAAGATCACTAATTAACAACATGAGCCCTTTCTTCTAGAGTGATGGAGAAAGACATAAACCAAATTAATTGTCTGTCTAGCTGGATTTGCAGTCAATTACCCCAGCAAATAACTCTTGCACATTCAAAAAGAAAAAAAAATCCAACAAGCAAAAGAAACCAAACCACCAAAAGAAAACCCAAACCCAAAGCAACTTCCTAACCTAGAAGCTGGCTGAAAAGATACACAAGAAGAAAATAAAACCCCATCATGTTTATGCAATGAAACGGAAATTGTCATAATTTTAATTTAGATATCTCCCAACTGTAAGTTCCCTTACTTTTCTTGGTTTTGTTGTTGTTGCTAGGGAGCAAAAAGTCACCTACACATACCATTTCCACAAAATGGCTTTCATATGCTCCTCACAGCTACAGTAAGCATATCTTCAGTCCTGCTCTTGGTGCTGACTGATCTGACTTATCCTTAATAAGTTACTGCCCATGGATGAACAGTTTATATGAAATACGTTCAAGCCAGCTTTTAACAGGTCATGTAACCTGATACACTTTATGTATAACTGATCATGATTTAGCACGGCTATCACCAAGACATTCAAACTCTACCTCAAATTACTCTTGCTTCTAGGAGACTGTATAAAAGGATGAGTCAAGAAGATAACATACTTTATACTTAATTGTTTTCCTATGTTTTCATTTCTAGGAGTCAATCCCAGTGAGCATCTGTGAGTGCAGGCAACTCTCAGTGCAGCCAGTGTAAAGTAAAACTGCTGAGGCCTGCTTCAAGTGAGAAGATAAGCCTCCATTTTCCCTGTGGTACACTAGGAAAAGCCTTGGCTTCACAAGGCAGAGGGGAAAAAAAAAAAGCTGATGGTTTGCCATACAGCAAAGGACAAGATGCTCTCTCCCTTTGAACAACCTTGTCTTTGCAGGAAGGACACCCATGCCAGCAAAACCAAGGAAGTCCCATTGTTGTTCACCAGCATCCTGAAGGATTTTTAGCATTGCTCACCTTAGTAGTCTAAACTTTCACTTTTCAACTGATAACATACTCTCTTTAAAATGTAAGCTATGCTACCTTCCTTATGCCCCATCCTGTAAAAGAAATTTTGTTTTTAAGGCTCTCTGTAATAGTATAATATCAAAGGACTTGAAAACAAGTAGCAGAAGAATCTGATAGAAACTAAAAATACTTTCTAGAGCCATCTCTTAGGGAAATAAGCAGATTGTCCACAGGCATCACACTAATGAAATAAACTTTCTCAGTGGTTACCATGAACATATTTCTATTTGCCACAGGCTAGGGGATAGCCTTTGATCAGCCTCAGTTGATCTCAGCTGACAGACACTAATTTAATCATTCATCAACAGGTAAATATCCTTGCTTTTTGGTATTCTATGTTTTTGGTATGGGGGATAAGGGACCACAGAGATGCAGCCATCAGCAAACCATGTATCAGTCTGGTGTTGTTTAAGCTTTCACATACATAACACAGCACTTGACTTGACACCTGACAGAGTCACTACCAAGAACAACAATCACAACTACCTTCCAGACTGTCAGGATTACTTTGCCATATGACATTAAAACTGGAGGCAAATGGTTGTACCCCTGAAAATCACAAGATAACAGGTTGCCACAGTGTGGTAGAGACCTGGGGATATCTCCTGTCTCAGCCTCTGCCTAATCAATTCTTGATCTCTCAAAGACTCTCAGAACATTGTCATGGTAGGAAAGCACTTATAGCAAACTAAAATATCTTCCTCTCCTCCAAAGCAAATAACACAAACAGCAAAAATCTATAAAACAAACAAACAAACAAATAAATAAATAAATAATGTCATCCCTGTACTTTAAATCATTACCTTTATGTAAAAATTTTACTATATACCTACCTTCTACTGCCTACATTATGTTACCTTGATAAAGCAACAGACTGGTTCAACAAACTGCCCAAAAACTTGTATCAATTCAATTTTGCAAAAGCTGTGTCTTTCTTTGTGTAGTATTTCTCTATCCAACAATTCAGAATTATTGTACAATTTTATGAGCATTATTCACACAAACTCTAGTGATAGGACAGCTATTAATGGTATAAACAAGCTCAAAGTGCACTACGTACCTGCTGAAAGGATGCTATAAACATATAAATGCAAGTGTCACCCTTGTTTTCATAAATATGTTCACTTGATGGGGAGATTTATTTTTCACATTTTCATAGATCACTACATTTAATTCAAATACTGCTCCAGAAAATTTTGGCTATCTGATTTCCTAAGATAAAATATTCACTGCCACCACTTTGTTTGGTAGAGGACAGGTCCTATGAGGAGTTCTAAGGGAGCTGGTGTTGTTTAGTCTGTAGAAAAGGAGGCTGAACCTTATTGCCCTCTACAACTACCGGACAAGAGGTTGTACCCAGGTGGGGTCAGTCTCTTCTCCCAAGTAGCAAGTGATAAAACAAAAGAAAACAGCCTCAAGTTGCATCAAGGGAGGTTTAGGTTTGATATTAGGAAAAAAATCCTTCACCAAAACGGTGTCCAGCCATTGGAATGGGCTGCCCAGGAAAGTCAGGGAGTCACCTTCCACAGACCTATGGATGTGACACTTAGGGACATAGTTTAGTGACAGAATTGGCAATGTTAGGTTTACAGTTTGACTTGATGATCTTAAATGTCTTTTTCAACCTAAAGAATTCCAGTATTATATATATCTGATATATATATACTACGCATATGATACGAAGCACAGTTCACACAAAGACACAGCACCTTAAAAAAACAAGTAGGGTTTCACAGTGAGAAAGGCATGTTTGCCCTCCCATCTTTTCCCAGCAGTATATACTTGTCAGCAGTATGTGACACCCAGACTGAAAACATCCACAACACTGAATCACTGACTTTTAAAAACATTGTTCTGCTACACTTATTCTGCAAGAATTTCCTCTGTATTCACAAGACAGCTCTGCTATTGCACTGGGTAGCTACATGAAGCGCTAGTCCTACATGTTATTAGTGTGCTTTGTATTGAAACAACTAGCGGTAAATAAGCAGCACAGAGATGTGACCCAGGAGGCACGGTATAGACCTCCCAGGAGACCAGTGCAACAGCGGGAGCTACCCTGAAGGCTGTATGTGGTGATCCTATGCAGGCAGGCTGCTGGAGGTATTTCCACAGGGAGCTGGTCAGGCCAGTCAGCAGAAGCCGGGCTCTGTTTTCATTTCAGTTTAAAACAGTTTGCTTTGGACTGGGGACACATCAACAACTCCTAAACCATTAGCTGACCCATTTCACCACATGCCCCCATGCCTTCCCACCACAGACAAGCTCACCTATGGCTGGCTTGGCTGGGTGAAACCCCATGCCTCTGCCACTGGAGGAGCATCCCCACACTTGGGCTCCTCGGGGCAATGCCAGTGCCACGTGGGCTGACAGAGAGGTGACGTGCGACAGGCTGGGGCGTCAGAGCCCAACAGGTCATGGCAGGCTCCCTGCTTCACCTCCCCTTTTATCAGCCGATCTGCTTCTGCCAAGTCACCCAACCGGCCATTGTCGAGACTGTTAACTTTCCTTCAGAATATTTTAATTAGGTAAATAAAAAATGGTAATTAAATCAACATTACGTAATGTGTTTCTGATCTGTAATCTCATTTAAATTAATTAACTGACTCAGTCCTTGTTTAGTTCTTAAACTGCCCTAGTTAAGAAGTGGAGCTCTGGAAGTAAATCCAGTTTTTATACAGTTGAAAGAAATTCAAGGACCTAGAAGCACTTACCAGAATGAGAATAGCAATAAGCAGAGTAAGATTTTCATCTTTATATCCTATGCATAGATTTATCTTTTTAATTTAAATTCCTTTATTTGTTTACATGAAATAAGTCACAACACTTATTTATTCAAAATATTTTTAACACAATTTATAAAGACCATATGTTGCTCATATTGAAAACTGAGCAACCTTCCCCAGCTGTGTTATAAGTTGTGCATGGAATATATACACATTTATGTATGCACACACACACACACACACATACATATTTTTAAGTTAAGAAAAGGGTCACATTTTTTCATGGCCTGAAACAAATATTACCCATACCTCATAATATTAGTTGAGCTCTTTTTTGACATGTACATTAAGAAGAGATTTACATAGGTATCAAGCCACATGTGGATGTATGGGAAAGAATGACATTTCTTTCCAAAACTTGTTGGATTCAGTAGGAAAAGATGAGATATGAATGCTTAATTTTCTCCATCTGGAAGATAATGTAGATACTAGCTATAGTCAGAAATACTCAGAAGTCATTTTTGGAAACCAAGAAAACCTTTTACAGTAAGGTATGTTTCATAAAGGGTTTTTATTACAGATTCTTCAGAAAGTGAAAAGGAAAATGTCGAACACAGTGGAAAACTTATTTTGACGTTTAGAAAAGAAAAAAATATATAATAGACTATATTAATTTTAAAGTTCATATTTGAAAGCAAATAATATGAATTTCCTTGCATATACCTTCAGCTAAATAATAAACCATCAACTTTATTCTGCTCTGCAAGACAGAGTTGACCCTGATGTTTATGCAGTGTATATTGCTGACATGTTCACAGAATCACAGAATCAGTTAAGCTGGAAAAGATCTCTGAGGCCATTGAGTCCAGCCTATGACCAAACACCAACATGTCAGCTAGACCATGGCACTGAGTGGCACATCCTGTCTTTCCTTAAACACCTCCAGGGATGGTGACTCCATCACGTCCCTGGGCAGCCCATTCCAATTTCTAATCACCCTTTCTGTGAATATATTCTTCCTAATGTCTAACCTGAACCTCCTGCACAGATTCTAGTTTCAGGGAAGCCAATGTAGATTTGACCTCTGAGTCCCATGCAATCAGAATTTCATTTTCTGTTGAATTGTATAGCAGTAAAACAAAAAGAGTTCAGGGAGATTAAATTCACATTTCCACTACATAAGACAATATTCTTAGGCCAGGGATAATGATGACAGGCTTAAGAAAAAATTCACTTTTGTTATCATGAGTCAGAGACAAAAGTTGTTAAAATCAATAGAAAGTTGCTCCAGCGAGTTTTGGATGAGGCACTTTTTAAGAGTACAAAAAAAAGCATAGTTCAACAAACACTGTAGGACAGATATGCATTTTTTCTTCCAAGTGCACTGTATTCTCCTAAATCATACAGTAATAAAAGACAGATTCCTCAGCAATTCAGAGATTTACAATCATATGCAACTTAACTCACTTCTGAGACAGGACATAAGGAACAACATCGTTCTGTGCATCCTCAGGTAACACATTTTTTAATCAAAGATTTTCTTTGTAAAAACAATGTCTCAAATGGAATTATATCCATGTGTTCTTTATAAAGTGGATGCAATTTCATCTGCTGTAATCTAAAAGTTCATAGACAAAATACGCAGCACTTTGCCTACCCATATTCGCATACACACATATACACCACGCGCACACACACATCACACACACACAATTAAAACAAACTAGCAATGACAAAGATTAAATCTATCAATGGGCACTAAGTAGGTAATATACAAGAACTGGCTGAGAAAAATCACTTTATCTTTTCATGCCAGTGGTTCATAAACTTGCATTGTAATTGCACATGTGCTTACAGTCACCATGTTTATACACAAGTTCGAATCAAATAATGAGAAGAGATAATATATAGAGTAGTGAAGCAACAGTGATAAAAAAAATTATGACTTATGCATTAATTTTCTGTCTACTTTGACCTTTTACAGTAGATAAAAATTAGAAGTACCTAGTCATATGATGTGCCCCAGGAGAATTTAAAACATAGAACTGACTAACCCATAGAAATATATGACCAACTCCGTTTTGAGTTTGGGCAGGGAAGTTCTGCAAATAAATGCAAGGAATTGTTTTTAAAGCATGTAACCAAAAAAGAAAAAAAGTATCTTGGTTTAAACAAAGACTTTCAAATTTGAACCAAAGCCACTTTAAAGAATATTTTTCCCACAGGCTCCTCATCTCCCTACTAGCAACAATACTGCTGTTGCAGTCATTTTGATCAAAAGATATTTTAAAAGTATTAAATTTTATTTGATCATATTCATTTGTGCCTTCCTAACATGACTGTCACTTTGTGGCTAATATCACATAGGAGCATCTGTTTTGTAATTCTGTAATTTTCACTGGATGCAAGTCAGCGTATCCCACACTTCTTCTAAGTTCCCTAATTTCTAATTTCCCTAACTTTCTAATCATCTACGTAGGTGAAGTTCCCTGACACAGGTACAATACCAGCTGCAGTTTTGCAAGATTTTAAAATATGCTCCCTCTTTCAGTACACAGCAGAGGCTGCTTTGGCTCTTTCAATTTTGTTTTATTTACAAAAGTTGGCACATGTTCTTGCAGTACCTAAGGGTATTATATACTTGAAAAAATGATACTACTCTTTATCTAAAAAAACAGATGTATGGATTCAAATTCCAAGGCTTTCATTTTTATTGCTTACTGCTTTTTTTTTTTTTTTTTTTGCATGAGTAAAAATTGAGTGCTAATTAAGGGAAGGAGGGGGGAGAGGGGGAAGGAGGGAGAACAAAAACCCTAACTCAAAATTCTTACTGCACCTGGTAATTTGCCAGTGCCTTGAACATTATTTAACCATCCAGGGTTTCTAAGGCTTATTTTCTTACCATTACTCCATCACAGCAGGACTTTGAGAAAGCTATCAAGACTGATTTGGTATGCAGCTATTAAAAAAAAAAAAAAAGAGCCTTTGGAGTTAAAAAACCTTCTACAAGTTTACTGAAAATATATCAGAAACTCAGGTTTCAGTCTGTGTTATAAAGCAAAAAGACTTGTACCACTCAACAGCTCCATGACATGAAGCCAGAATAAGTGACTTCAGATATTCAATATGTCTACTATAACTTCAGATTTACACTCTAATTAAAGGCCCTTTAATACTTAAAAAGACCTTCCTGTTAGCTAAAGATACAAGATAAAATTTAATCCAAACAGACCTTTTCATTTTAATAACTCTGTATATTCATGTATCTGTGCATATATGTGTGTGTGTGTGTTTGGTATGTTTGAGTGTGTTTGTGAGTGTGTGTGCAAAAATTATAAACTCATATAGCTTCAGAGTTATCTTACTTACTGCCAATGTTTTGGGCTTTGAGGAGGGGGAGGTCTAATGGTTTAACTATGTTAACTACCTTCTGCACTACTGAAAGAACTGGAATAAATGTGAACAACAGCACCTTCACAACAGCATTCCTTACAGAAATATTTCATATTTTTGGAAAAACTTTAGAGCAAAAAAAATCCAACTTAATACTTGCACTGCCCTTCTTCTGTGAACAATACCATTTTCCCTATTGTGCATCCACATAGCAGGTTCAAGATTCAGTTTAATATCTTACGTGTATTCAAGCCCCTTGGCAGCCCTGCACTGTATTTTTCCCGAACAAATGGGTAAAAACACGTGACCTAAAGGAGGTAGATGAGACACAGTACACTGCACAATAGTTGGGTTGTATGCACTGGAATTACTGCAGACCTTTTTATGACTGATTTCAAGCATGTGACAATACTCGAATGGAAACATGCAAACTCAGATTTTGCTTTACCCTCCTCTCTTCTGCCTGTCTCTCCCTGCTCTACACAAATACACAACATACCTTGTGTGACTCTGAAAAGAAAACATTATCACAGATCCTTTTTTAGCCTAGCCTTCTTTTGGTGTGGTTATTGCCAACACTTCAGAGCAGTGTAAAGTCAATCTGTCTGTGCGGCTTGAGCAACTCAATGCAAATTCAGAAAAGTGTACAATGCCAATGCTAGACTTCATTCACATCAGCCTCATTTTGAGCAGTTCAGGTTTCCATGTAATTGCTAGAATTTGCATTGATATGCACATCAGATGAATTGGCTAGTTTGACATTAAATTTTACCTGTATGAACAGTTGTATGAAGCAAATCTCCAAAACCCCAAAATGTTTTTATCCTTCCAAGCAGTCTTCCAGTGTTGTACCTCTGAATAACAACTGTATCCCTTTAATGCCAACTTAAAAGTGAAACATGAACAACAATAGAGCCTTTCCAGGACAGTGGTATGATATCAGTAATGGCAAGAACATGAGAAAATATAATTCTCTCATGAAATTCACCTTGGCCTAGGGCTGTATTTCTCCACCCAGTGGGTGTGACTGACAGGCAAGCATTGCAGAGGGCCCAGTAAGTCACACAAAGTCACACATCACACTTGTAAAAAACAAATCAAGAAAAACAAAAACAAACCAAAAGAAAAAAAAAAGGACACTGATGACAGGACACAGCAAAGTTAAATAGTTTGCTGGTCAGTACTCCTCCAAACTGCCCACACTGCCCCTCAAAAAGTGTGAAGCTGCTCCATAGCAATAAACACTTTTCATGTGATGCTCTTCTGTTCAATGGCCCACATGCACTTCCACATGTGGAAGGAGAACAGTGGTGTGCGACCTGCCTGCAGCAAAGCAAGGCAGCATCAGGGCTGGTAACAGAAGCACTCCACCAGCAGCAAAGCAACCTCCAGAAACTAAGCACAGACTAGCACATTGTTTGGCCAATTTTTCTGAAGTGATTCTGGTGTTAGTCTTCCTACATACACAATTGCTAAAATTAAATCTGTGTAACAACATTAAAACACATTCCATATCAAGTCAGTTTGTCTGCTCTAAGTCTAAAGCCCTGCGTCCCCCCAGGAAACACTAGCAATATTGTATGGACTCTTTCTTCTATTTTAATCAAATGAATGATGAAATCACTTCCATACACATAGTTATTGATAACAGCATGATGTAAGTGTTCAGGAGATGGAAATAGCTCATGAAGACAGATTGCCATGACAATAAGGATAAAACTGAAGTTTTATACCAAGTTTAGTCTAAAGGTTACCACAGTTTGTTAGACAGTATGTGACTGTATATAGGAGACAGCCCAGACAGCTTGCAAACCTACAGCATTTTTCATATACCACTTGGCTCGGTCACAGCAAGTGCAAGTATCTTTGCACAGCTCTCACCTATAGCATTTAAAACAACACACCACAGCCTAATGTTAAGTCCATGTAGAATACAGGCAATCACATAAGGACCTCTCAGCAAAGGCATATGTCAACACTGAAATGATAGCTGCATTCCCAAATTTATTAGCATAAGTCTATTTTAATAAGCAGCTGATGGAAAAAAATGTAATCAGTATGTTGTAGCATTAAAAAAAAAGGCTAGACTAAACAAACAGAAAAAATTCACATGTTAAAAAAACAATTACTAAGTTATAAGGCATGAAAAAAGAAGTCCACTAATTACAGGGCAGCAAGGTAAGCTCTCTGGACCATATCTTTCCATGAGATTAGTAGGGGAGAGTGACATATCTTTGCACGTGCATGGCTGTCCACAAGCCATATTTCCATATTTGACTCTAGAAAGGGCACCATTATTCCATTGAAGACATTGGCAGACCTTTTTACCCAAGATCTAGTTTTATAATTAACTTGAGACACACTGTACATAAAATCATTAAAGATTTACTCTAAGATAACTTGCAACCACCTGTATGAATGAACAAAACAACCAACACATTCTTTCCCCTACCTTCTCTTTGCATTCTGTCTCTACCTTCCTTGTGCCACCACCATATGCCAGGAATATTCTTCAACCCTGCAACTTTTGCAGCACCCAGGAAAACATTTGTAGTTAAACAAAGTAAAACCACTAAGAGCTGTACAGGTTTCTTGCTCATCTGAGTAAGAGAAAATCAAATGCTGCTTATCATAATAAGGCTTATTGCTGAAGGTGTCCTTGTGGTTTGTTTGATTTTGCTTCTTGCTGCTTCTTTAAAGAAACACCTTCTTTAAGGGTGTGTAGGGTAGGGGAAAGGCTGAAAGGATGATAAGTAAAGTGAGTAGTTCCTTTTAAAGACTGACTGAAATGGTAAGCTGTGCTTTGCAACTTGGGCTTTGATGAATCATCTGAACAGAAGGCTTACTCTACAACTATGCAATTTAAAACTCATGGTCAACAGTCATTCTGCATGTATGACTACTATTATCAGTGTTTCATTTAAAACTTGGAGATTAAAACAATAGATGAATATCATTATAATGATAAGAAACATTACAGAAAAGTAAGTGGTAGATCTATTTTTCTGCCTCACTTTCACAAGGTAAGGAGAAGACGAACCACAGTCAGGAAAATAAATTTTATTCTGGAGAGAATATAAAAAACCATACAGTTCAGGAGGAGTTTTCATATTTATCTTGGTGAAGTTTAGGTTCTGGACAGCCATATAAGTATTATTAGAACTTTCCAATTATAAATATTACAGAAAGCTTAATTTTCTTAGAGGTTACAAGAGGGTCACAGGTATTAATGTAGCTGCAGATCCAATTGCAGAGATTTTTAGTACTAAATTCCAAAGGAATGTGACTCCTAAGTACAGTAAAACAGCAAGAGTAAGCAAAACCAAGTTGGGTGGGGGAGGGCAGTGAGATAAATTCACAAAACCGAAAGGTTATAATACATCTTTAGCACTTGGAATTCCTTAAGAGAACTTTTAATAAATGTTCAATGCTCTCTGCCTCCGTGAGCAGTTTGAAGAACTATAATCTATACCCTTTTGCAAAAATTTCTCTGTATGTCTGTCTCAGCTATGTGGTGTGTAGTTTCCATTTAGCCAAATACAGAAGAATAGGAGGGAAATACAAATGTTGGCATAGGTGATTTCAAGCCTTAGTTGTTTGACCTTTCTGTATAAGCTTTTGGCATCTGTGACTTGGCAGGCAGAATGCAGGCCAAGCCAGAACAAAGAGGAAGACAGGAAGCAGAAAGCTGGCCATGTCTCCTTGGCAGTCAGCATTGCACCAGGGTGAAAAACCATGTTGCTGCCAAACCAGAAACAGTGGGGGAAGCCCAGATAGTTGGCAAGTCACATACGGCTGTATTGTACAGCCTAAACACTAAATGCTTGATAAACTTAAGTGCTATGTTGAAGCCTAATCTATTTAAACTGTCTTCTGTTGTACAGGGGAATACTTCATTTGCCCCTGTTTATGTGTTTTCCAAGGAACTGACACAGCATTGTTACTATCATCTATGGGATGGCAGGTTAAAATCTTGCTGCCACTGTATGAGCATGAGCATTCAGCATTTTTCTAAAGAATCTGCTAAGACAGCGCTAGACCATGGAATCCCCTTCACACACATTCATTTTTTGTCCCCAACCCCCATTCCTGAGGATCCAAGCTTTCAAGCACCCCCAGGATGCATTGCAAGTAGATTGCCCATTGTGAGAAACTGCATTTACCACTTTGGAAATAGTTTTTTAATTCTTGCCACATTGGCTGAGCAGTGCTACCTGACTTCCAGCATGTGCCCAAACATTATGTAAATATTCAGCTTCAAACCTAGGATGAGAAAATGGCTTTGGTTTTGCATCCTCCCAAACACATGAACAAAGGGAGGTTGTTTCAGGCTTTTCTGTGGTTACAGCTCCCCCCCGGGTGCAGAATTGGGTAGGTCACTTGCAGCCCTGTGCTCTGCAGATTGCTGCAGGCTACTACTACCTGGGGCAGTGCAGTAACAACACTCATTCCACAAAGGAAGAGGCGGGAACACCCAGGGCATTGCCAAGATGTGCAGAGGGAGGAACATTACAGATGTTCCCTCCATTAGTTAGTCAAGGCCTCTTGCACTTACAGAGGACCACAAATTCCAAAGGGGCCATGGCAGAATATGGCACATGTTTCTCTGCTGCCCAGGAAGGTCTGGCTTCCTGCTAGACCTGGGCATTTTCTTCCACATAGGAGGCCCTTGGCAGTTTTATGGGGACTCTGCTCTCCCAGAATGGCACAAAGTCGCCTGGTGCCAACCCCAATTTAGGTTTGGGAGGTTTATTCATAGAGAAAAGATATAAGGGCTATTTTGTCCCTAAATATCTCCCATGGTTCAGTAAAGCCTTGGGAAGGGAGTTGACAGGGGAGATGGCATTTTATACAGATCTTTATTTACCAATAATCCATTAAATTAGTGTTGTCAAAGATGACTGATAAACAGTGTCTTTATAGGTGTGGAATTCACTTCTCACTGCCTTTCAGATCTTTCATTCTTGTGGCCAGGCTTTTATTATCTTGACAACACATGTTATTTTAACGCCAATGAATTACAAAGCGTAATGTTTTTTTAAAAGCTGATTCTGCCTTTGAGCCATGATCAGCATTCTCACAGACTTCTGTGGCCAAATAAAGGAGATAATAAGGATCTCACTCATCAGGTCCTTCGCCACAAAACTGAATTTGTATTGTTCATGAGAAGGCCAAAGTCAATTAAAAAGTTTCATATTCCTCCCTAAAGCACTCTGTTCTGTACTGTACTTACAATCTCATCACAGCAACAATGCTGAACAACTGTGTGCCTAATTAAGAAGACAGTATGTAACAAAAACAAATATATAATTCAAATTTATCAGGAAAATTGATTGGTTGATTGATTGATTGATTGATTGTAAGAAGACTATCAATTTAAAGTAATGATCACTTCCTGCAATAGGAGTGAAAGAAAACGTTTTGTGATCATGCAGGACAAAAAGTTATTCTGGATTCCTGCAGTAATCAATTGTATGGGAATCAAATTGTATGGGATCCCATACATAAACTATACTATATTCCCTTCATCACAGCTAATCTTTACAGCTCAACAGGTTACAGAGATAGAATTATCCTTACAACTAGGTCCTAGCTTATGTCATTAGTGTTTAATGCCTGCTTTTGCTGACCTTCTTCAATTACTTTTTTAAAATATCTATGTTGTTATGCTTTAGTACTTACTAAATCACATTTATATGATGTCTACTATAAACAAGTAAATTCACTTTTTTAAAAAATGCATTTAACTCACTTCAATAAAAATTGGGAAAAGGCAAATCAGTTGGAAGAAACTCCTGTTTTTGATGGCCTTTCACTCACATTTACAATAAAACTTTCTGTAATCCATTAAAGAATTAGGGAGTTAATTTCAATGCACTGCTTGGACCATAACACACCAATTTAAAAACTTTCTGGTAAACTATGCCCTCAATCTTGTCACTATTGTACCTACTTCCATATCCTTCCTTCCCTCATTTGAAATTTAAAGCAAAAATACTTCAACCACTCCCCACTGGTGCTCTTAACCACTCATACCCCTGCCTCACACCACCACCTCCTGGTCCCACACACATGCAAACCAAAGCTGAATGTTCTGTGAGGCAGAGGCCACCAATCACACTGCTGTGGGACAATCAAAAGCCTTAATTCTGCTGCTGCTTCTGCATAATTAGCAACAATGAGTGGCTTGGCCTGGAAATACAAATGTCAAAATTAAAGTAGAAAAGATATCTTCTTCTTCTTCTTGGTTACCCATCCAAGTTTCATAACTAAATTCTCAACATATTTTAAAAAAACCAACCAACAAACAATCTGTCCTACTCCTCAGCTTGTCCAAAATGAAGTCCTAAAGTCTGGCACGCCTAGAGAAAATGCTAACCTGATTCTGTTACTCTGCTTACTCAGTTTTGCCTAGCTCCTGAATACAGAGCCCTCCAGACAGGGGACAGACTCTCTGGCATGGTATGATCCCTCACCGGGGAGGTACTGTAAGGAAGGACTCTACTTTTCAACCTTTCAAAGTCATACTGAAGCTCTTCATTCCCACAAAATACCAAAGTTATTAGAGAGAGTTATTTTATTTGATAGTAAAAAGATATTATCTAATATGTCTTCTTATATTATAAAACATTAACCAGTTTCACAAAGCAAATTAACTCATCTCATTATAAAATCATCTAACCTCCAGCATTCTGGAGTTTTCAGGAAAAGCTCTTTGGCTCCTTCTGCTATCTAAGGCTGGATAATGCTTGTGATTGGAAATTATTTTTCTTTTACTCTACGAGAACAATTACTGCAGCTATCACACAATTATTGCAATCATAGTTGTAAGAACTGCTGTTCAGAGCTATTCTCTGTAGCACCATTCTGCAACACCAGGAACATTTGTCTTTTCTAATGATCACCACCAGCACAAATGTCTTTTTGTAGCTCTTTTAAGTGATTTCATTTCTTTCTATTAATATCCTGTTACTTGCTTTGGGAAAAAGCAAAGGAGACAGGCCCCAATTAATATATACTTTTAAAGCAAAGGCTTTTAGTGAAGCCAGAGCTAAGGCATTTTAAAACAGGAATTGACACTTCCCTTTACAACGGCCTGACATTTCCAATGTGCCTTGCTAAATGGATAGAAATCCCCCAAAATACTCCAAATCTGTGTTTCATAAACTGTACTCTAAGAGAAGCAGCAATAAAGTTTATTGCAGACCTAAAGTATCTGCATAAACCCGGTTAATTGAAAAGTGGGTGGAGAAGGCTGCCAAATTAAATGTTTACATTAGCACAGCTGTATTGTAAAAACATTCTGCCCCCTGTGCTTTGTAATTATAAGATATTTCTGGACTGTGTATCTCTGCAAAGTTTATCTCTACTGCCAAGAGTGTTTTGGCACAGAGTGTCTGCAATTTTTGGCAGCCAGAGAGCTCTCAGCACAGGCAGTATCTAAAATGGCTGCCAAACAGTTATCCCGAAATGTCGTCGATCTAGTGTTGTCTTGTGTGAAAGGCAAAAGCCAAAACTGGTTCTAAAACCACCAGATTGTTTTAACTGAGGCAAGGCGCTGTTTTTCCAGAAAAGAGGGACATGGCACCACAGGTCGGTCACACCAGGCTCACCAGTACACTGGTGGCAGTGGGTTAGAAGACAAGCTGAGTCCTCCGAGCATCCCATCACTGGGGAGAAAAGGGGGGAGGAGGGGTTTCCTGAAGGGAAGCTTGCTTTATTGTTTTAAATTATGCACAAATTGTCATACGCTTCCCCTGCACCAGCAGCACACACGTTGGGACCTTTGCAATGTGCAGATATTCTGCGCTCAGACACAAGGAACCAGCAAAGCCCCAGACCCTTGATACCTCCTTCACACTGATTGCATTTGCTGACTTTTAAAGAAAATCTCTCTCTTTTCCAAGCAATCAGCAAAATGGACAAAACCCTTCCAAACATCTCAAGCCTTTGCTGTGACAGTCTATTTTATTTGAGATGGACATCCTCACCAAGCTATGCCACCCTTGGCCAGAATTAGAAAACCTTACCTATTCTGTCCTAGACCTGTATACTAAAGACATAACTGTGTTCTTTCGTTGTATCCAGTGTGAAAACAAACACAAATTGAGAGATTCTTTAGGCCTTGTACTCTGCTTTAATCATAACTGCAGACAACTGAAGCAAAGGCATTTCACTGCTTTCCTATTGCTTGCTGGGAAGTTTCATGAGATTCTGGTGGTTTGGGTAATGACAGCTGACACTTGAGTGCATCGTGATATTTTCACTGAATTTTCTTTACAAAATAAAATTCTACAGGCATTTTAGCATCACTTGGAATTAAAAAAGAAAATAGGAAGCGCCCACACCAGAAAAAAATATTCCATTAGTAGAAGAATCACAACCTTACAGACATTAAGTAAATACAAAGCTTGTCTTGTGGGTGCTGCCACTATCTATTTATTGTCCTAAGCCTCCCTATCAACTATCATTATATAATAACATCAGAACAGGAGCTTTTTGTGAAAATGCTAATCAACTGATCCATGAACTGCTTATTGTCCATGGCCACATTGCTTCAGAAGACTTCATATCAACCCCAGTCAATTATTTATATAACTATATTTCATTTCTAATCTTTTCTACTCTATCAAGCAAATTTTTGTCCCACTAAATATAGAGGACATTCACTGTGATAGTTATGTCCACTCAACATGCTTCTGAATTAAGTGACTTTCACCTCTGTTTAATTAGTAATCAGGGTCAGTCACACAGCTGTGTAATGCTGATGTCCTTGTAAGGTTCCAGTGAGCTGGGGTTAAGGTTCCAAAGAGCATCTCATCTATTAATATTTAGTAAGTGCACCTCTAAATTGCTCTCTAACAAAAAAAAAAAAAAAAAAAAAAAAAAAAGGGGNAAAAAAAAAAAAAAGGGGACAAAACTATCAAGGGACTATGTTTACCAGTCAAGTGTGCGAAGGAACATCTTCAAAAAGTCATGCAGTTTTCTCTATGTTATCTGCTGCTTACAGCCTCTACAGATGAAGATTCACTCTGTAAATATCATGCCACTCTTCTTCCTTCCAAATGTACATACGTATTTTCAAAATAAATATCACCTGTTCCCCATTTCTCATCCTCACTGAGTTAACACACACTTTTAGTTAAAACACTGAACAAACACAGCCATTTTCCCCTATGGAAGCACAGAGTACATTGTTTACTGGGAATCCCAAAACTTTCCCTGGATTGAATGACATATTGAAACTGCTCAGGAATACAATTCTGTTCATTTATCAGAAATAAAAAACAGATATACAGGAACAGCTTTGTCCATCTAAAATTCCAGGGTCTCACCTTCTGGCCATCCTGATACCAAGTCAGTGATTTGGGATAAAGACAACTATATACTTGCATGTAACCCGGCACCTTCATGCTATTAGCAGTAAGAAAATGAGATCACATTCCCAGTCCCTGGGTCCTGCATGCTACTGCAAACAGGTTACTAAAGCCAAAGTGGAAAAATTTTACCTATTCCAGCTTTCAAACAACTGTGAAATTTCACTTTTATTATTAAAAAATATTTCATGATACTCATGTTCTAATTTTAATGCTGTAGGAAACATCCTTGTATGTCAGCAGTATCTTAGCAGTTCCACTTACGTGTTTAGAAAGTCTCTTACCAATTGGTTCACATTTTCACCTGTACATGGGTTGCTGAAGTATTCAAAGGAAAGAAGGATCAAGATGCATTTTATTTTTATTTACACTGACTCCTATGTTATCTTCTTTTTGTGGAGAATTTTCAAGACAAGAAAACTGAAAGTATTCTATCAGGAGTACTAAAGATGTTTCAGTTTTACATAAGTGTTACAAGTAAGGCCTTCATTTCCCTTGCATTCCTTAACTGACGGCTGGGTCTAAATTCCATAAAAATCTGTTGGAAGAGAGCACTGAAATGTGTGCTTCACTAAAAAATGAGGAGGGAAAAGTTATCACAAGATAATTATATCTTTTTTTTACATCAACATATTATTTGTTTATTCTGCACATCCAGAGATTTCTACTCTGTCTTGCCTGAAGTATACAAAAAGCTATATGCAAAAAACAAATTTGCAAAGACAGGTGCTTGAAAGTCAAGATGTCAATCAGTGTTGGCAATACCTTTCTTCCTTAGCTCTCTGAGCCATATGCAATGTAGTTTTTGTAATCCTTTGTTAAAATTATGCATCAAGTAAAGCTAATATCTTAAATATTCATGCATTGTAAGCTTTATATAAATCTAGAAAGAAGCCAAATTCATGCTGTATTGATACTCATGCAGAACTTGTGCACATATGTACATGTAAAATTAAACTGAAAATCTTTATTTTGCAAATAGAATCTCTATTAGCATAAGGATATCTCCATTTTATATGGAAACTATAGTCCTGAGTCCAAATCATCAACTCGAGATGAACTACCAAATGAAGCAGCTCCTTGAGAGCTTTGTTCACTAACTACAGATGCTCATGGCCAAATTCAGCTGTGTCAGGCCCACCCAAAACAGACAGTTACTGTATCAGAGATAAAGGGAGGAGGAATCTAGGCTGAACTACACCTGGGATTCTGAAGGACTATTCATATGAAAATGCTGTGCACACCACCCGCAAACCTAAAATAGTCACTGCAGCACTCTTCAGTAAGAGTCCCCAGCATATAGCTTTCTATCTCTAGGTATTTTACACAGGCAAATAGTATAAACAAAAGTCAAAAGATCATTCTGTTTTGATACCAAGAAGGACTGTCCTTTATGAGTCTCCTTATACACGCAAACCATTGTCATCTTCTTTGCTCAAATAACATGCAAAGCATGACTGCTTTCTAAGGGACCAAGCTTTGAAATTTTCAAGTCTAAATGAGAGGCCTGACAGCAGAATGGAAACTTTTATGAGAACTCAACAGTTGTCAACATGTGCTAATATAATAAACTATTTAAACAGACTGAGGCATTTTTATTTAAACTTTCTGCTTTGCTACTAACTCTTCCTTCCATCCCCCACTGAATTTCACTTCCACATTTCTTTCTGTATTTCCTATTGTTATCTTCATTAAATCTATTATTTTTTTTTATTTTTTTTATTTCCCTGATAGTATTCATCAGCTTTAGAGAAAAGCATCCAGGGACTGGAAATTGGGATGCCTTTTAGTGAGCAAGGACTCTAAGTAGAACTTTTATTTTTCAATGATGGAAGGAAAAGTAATGAAACAGCCTTCTTAAAAAGTGTTCACATATCTTTAGGCCATGAACCATCTCTTTTCTTGTTCCCAGGCATTAGAACCTGTTGCGAGTATTACCTTGTCTTACCTACTTCATTGTCTGAGTGAATTCCATATTTTAAAGATGTATAAGAGGAACCATTTCCTGCTGAGAAGAAATGTTTGCAAAATAAGCCTTAAATCACATCAGACAACCAGCCTACCAGTAACTGACTTCTGGCATTAATTTTGAAGTTATTTACATTATGTAGCTCTTAATGTGGTGCGTACAGACTGACTACATCTCCAAGGCCACGTAGTCTTCGCACTCTTTTATGGAAAAGTCCAACCAGAAGCTTTCAATGCTTCTTTTTCTGCATCAGAAAGGAGGACTCTCAGGGCCAAAGGTGGTTCTAGCATGGAAAAGAACATTCACAACACAAATTTTATATGCTTGTAATGCAAAGTCTTGCATTAAGAAAAGAAATATACAAAATTGTCATTAGCAAACATTAAGAATATCATTGTCAAAGACTTAACATTTACTAGAAGGCAATTGCTTGAAAACCTGGTTTTAATTGTGCATACATATTTTTATTCATTAAAATGAGCAACCAGTAAAAACCCGCACTATGGTGTCCCAACCTCATAACACATTAATAAAGTTTCTTACAGGTTTTGGCAGGGGGCCAGCACAGTCCATTAACTCCTTGCAAGTTGTAAAAAGAAGTAAAGTCATTTTGGGCTGCCTTGTGGTTATGAATGAAACAGCAGGCAGTCTGTATGGAAACGTCACTTTGGATATGGCATTGGTAATGGATGCTTTGCTGTTCAATCAAAGCAGCATGGGGATAAGTTAATGCACTGAATCACAATCTAAATCCCGATGGACTGCAAAACTAATTTAGTTAAAAGTGGAAGGAAAATACCAAAAGGTTCCAAGTCATGAAGCTCTGAGTATCTTCCTAGTAAGCTATCACATTGTAACAGGGTAAACTTGCCCACTGTGAAACCAAAATTATACAATAACTTATGATACAATTAGTTTTCAATTATTCTAGTGATTCTGTAAGACTGCTTACTAAGATCAATCATATTTTGGGCATTACTACTATCAAACAGCATAATCAAATAAACTACCATTTTGCCTTATCTTACCCTTTTCTCTGTGAATGTACAAAATATTTTAATTTCCTTGTTTTCTTCTTTTACACAAAGAAGCATAAATAACTTAAGCAATTGGTAACTAAGTGGCTGTCTTTAGCTCTGTCAAACAATTTGAAATAAAGTGCTATACTTTCCCCTTAAGCTTTATGCTACCATCTGTTCTCCCTTTTCATAACATTACAAGCATTCGGTTTTGGAGAAGGGATTTAGTGTTTTGCATCCTCTTTAGAGGAAAAGGCAAATTTGAATGGTGTTGAATATTCTGAGAGCCAACAAGATTTTCCAAGCAAGGGAACAAGCAGGTTGTAGGATTAGAGCGTTTTCCTTAAGGTGTGACCAGTCTTTCCTCTTCCCTTATCGTTAAACATCAACGTGTACTTTTTGATTAAACACATATTCTGAAAAAACAGCATATTGAAGAGGTTTTTGCAAGAAACAGTAAACAGAAAACAACTTGTGAAACAAAAATCTGTGCACTCCTTAGCAAAACAACTAAAATGCCACAGACTGTTCACCGATGCTGTAATAATAGTTCTGGGTATTTTGATGATTATTTCAAATTAAAAACTTGAAAGTTATATGAAATTTCCAGTGTGAAAACCTCCCTGAAAGATTTGCAAGGGACAACCAAGTAATCAGCTGGAATGATATATTAATCCTTTACCTCTGACAGCCCAGCTCAAATGTGGCTTAAATCACAAATGCAGAAGTTGTTTGTCTAGCACCTAGTAGGATTTTGCCACACTAAAAAAACACAAAATATGTGAAAATTAGCAGTATCTTCGGAGGACGCCAAGTAGTGAAATAGATGGGTTCTTGAGGCCAAGGGGGAAACCCAACAGACCTCACTACAAAAGCTTACAAAATAACTTTGACACAGCTATGTCAAATTACTATTCATTTAGCTACCACTGGGTACCAACCCTTTCATCCATAAGCAGCAATGACATATTTCTACATCAAAGACAGCTTAACACTTCCATTTCCATGCATAGGATAGTTTTCAAAAGCTTGTTTGGTCACCTGGAAATAAGCCAAATTAATTTTAATGCTATGAAATATATTCACTCAGAATCACATCTTTTGGACACAAAGTACATCAAGCAACCTCGTTATCGAAAGATTTTCCATTGGCTGGGTATGGAAAACAAGAGAAGACACAGTGATGTTAAAATGGCTAATAAATTCTGTGGCTCCAAATGTTTTTAGTACTTAACATTTGTTAATGTACTTTTTCTATTAAGTCAATGGCATCTCTCAGTGACTCCAGGGTAAACCAGGAATAGTTCTACAGACTTCATTTGAACTAAAGCAGATTTATGTAGACAAATGCAAAGTTTGGCTCACAAATTGCCTTTCACACACAACTGAATGTCAGCCATCTCTGAGACATGCTTTTTAAGCCACACATGACTCACAGACGCCACAGTTTATAAGCCTAACTAATAAATCCATATTGTTGAATGCACATCTAACTTGTGAGTAGTCATATTGGAGCCCAATGGAATAACTTAAGCAGGAAGTAAGATATTCCACCTGAGCTTTCCAAAAAATTAACTTTCATACAGAAAACAACCTCCAAATTGTAACAACATATCTGTTAACCTTGCAACTGTGAAAAAAGACATATTACAGAAACTGAATCAGAATTTAAACTGGGCATGATACATATATCTATTCCAGTCTTTGGGCTCTCAGAAAAAAAAACATTCGAATTGCTTTATTTTTCCTACTAGCATCCACCTTGAGTGGGAGCAGAAAATTCTCTGTGAAAGGTGTTTTTGAAGATCCTCACACAC
>VZTX01031354.1:15653-26998 GCA_013400915.1 Pardalotus punctatus | reverse complement strand
ACTATGTGATAACACAGGACATGTTCATCTTCCCAAAAATACCATTTTCCATTAGAATACCCAGCCCCAAAATCTGTAGGCATAGAAACTTGTAACAGATAGAGATCTCAAAAAAAAAATTACCCTAGGTAGTTTTTCATACTCCAAATAAGCAATTTGTTTTCCAAAGTGGAACACAGAGATTGTGCATCCTGAGTACCCTCTCCATCCCAATAATATAAAGGACACATATGAACTGTCATGTCTCCCAGCATGACATAGTTCTAAATGATCATTCACACCACTCGAAGGGTGTAGATTAGTCCAGCTGGAGTTTTTGCTATTTGATTTTTATTTGCCTGGATTTATTTTTCAGTGTTAGGCAAAAAAGAGTGAACGTACTTGATCTGTGCTGAAAATAAAGGAGGAGATGTTTCTCAGGTTTTTTTTCTTTTACTTTTTTTTTTTTTTTAATTTTAAAATTGTTACTATGCATTTAGTGACTGCAGTCAGAAGTTTGGAATGCTGGAATAGTTGCAAAAGAGAATGATTAGCAGGTCAAGTGCTCTTGTCTTAACAGGGATAAAAACAACCAGTCTATGCAAAATAGTAGTAGGAAAAGATCCTGTATTAAATAGTATAGGCTTGTTTCCCTAACAAAGGAAATAATCCATATTTTGTTTCTATAATGCTGTTTGTATTATAGAAAGATGATGTCAACCCTTGTTTTACTGGTCTTTGATGAGCTCCATGGAAAGAAATTCTCAGATGACCTGACAACAGTCTTCACTAGTTAAGTATAATGTCTTTTACAGATGAGACTTCTTGAGGTGCAGCCTGGGCACAAACCACAGAAATGAATACTAAATTTAAAATTTAATCTACTTAGTCACTTCCAGTTTTGTTAGCCATTCCTGGCACATACATGACAAAACTGTATGCCCAAAACATGTTTGATGTCAATCAGGAGGGCATTCAGAGTCTTTGATGTTGAGTGACAGCATCATGTACCATTTCCCAGCAGTGGAAGAGACCTTCCCCAAGAGCAGCTTGCCTAAGGACACTTTCTAAAATCACAGGATAGAGCAATGTGCAGTGCTGTTATGTGACTGCCATTAGTCTGCAGCTTATCAGAAAGCAAAATGGGACAGGATTGTATCTTTCCTAGGCAGCCAGCACTGCAAACTCAACTCTGTACCATCTCCAGTAAAAACTACAGCAAACCGAAATATGTATGTGAACACCTGTGCAAAACAATCCTGATCAGCTCTGATCAGCTGAATTAATCAACCTTTTCTCTGACTCTCCTATTCTGTTATACCTCTTATTGGCTCCAGTGGGTGGTGAAGGACAAGGAGAGCAGAAACTGGATGGAAGCTATTTTCCTCCCCTCCCTCTCTCATTTTGGAGGTACTTGGTGTTCTCTCTCTTGTTTCTGGGAGAGCATAAAAGATGCAAATAACATTTTGTTGATTAGCTCAGGAAGAAGATACAGTGAGACCCTTCCATCCTGGTAGTCAGCCAAGAAAGTGGGAGTCTCCACAAGGAGAAAAATGTCATGAAACTGAGGTTCTCAATGAAAGGCAGAGGTTAAACAAGGCTGAGGAGGCATGGCAGGGATACAGAGCAGTCAGCAGCCAGCACAGAAGAGAGTCTGCTTCCTCCATGTCTACAGTGGTAGAATTGTCCTAACACCTACTTATAGATCAACAAGAAATGCAGAGTCTTAGCATACTTCCCCAAAACATGGATGAGTGCATCTCCTGGAGATGTGGGAAATATTCACTGCAAAACAGAAACAGGGCTACTTCGCAGCATCACAAATAGGTCCTTTCCTTTCTAAACAGAAGTGCAATTTCTCTTTGCTGAATAAGCTGTGCTTTTGGCTGGAGAGCTCTAAACATACATAGTTGATATGGGATTCACTTCTCTACAGATACCACTATAGGTACAGTGGCATCCTCTAGTTATTTAAACAGAAAACCTACCACATAATGCTAATCCCTCAACACTATACCCTTAATTGTCCTTGTGTAACTTATACCCAGATATTACAGCACTCCATTGACTTTTCCATTTCACCACACTTTAGGAATGTCTAATGAGTCACAGTTAGTCTAGATGCCTCTCAGAGTCACGATCTTCCCCACAGCAACTCATTGTATCCAGGTGTAAAACAAAATAATAAATAAACTCACCCACTGATCTTCCTTTTTCTACAATATGGTGGCATAGTGGGGCAAGAGATGGAAACTTTAACAGACATTTTCAAATTCATCTCTCTTTTGAGATCAGTAGAATTATATATTTACCTCTCTTTTTAGCTGATCAGTAGAATTATATTTTTTTACTACACATGGCTAAACTCAATTTTCTTTAAATGTGCACTTGTTAGACACCAACACAGAGTAAAATAAAAAATTAAAAGAGAGGTAAGTCCTCAAGTGACAAAATATTAGTATGAACTGTGCCTATGCTACTTTTAGTGTTTTTACCCAAGTACAGTAATTTTTTTTTTTAAATGACAGTATTTATGACTTTTCAAGGGATCACTCAGGAACTAGCTTACAGATTTATGAGTGGTATTTATAATCATTATCAAACATTTCTGCCTACAAAGCTAAGCTATAATTTTTTTTTCAGCATGAGTTGAATATTTACAATGCATAAAGACAGGGATATTCCCAATAAATCTATAGGTAATTTTTATTAAGAAGAATTAAAGAGCCATAAGTAATTTGTGGTAACCATGGTACCAACTGGTGTCTTCCCATCTAGAGATGGAGTTGATGTCTATGTCAAAACATTTAAGCTTCATGGAAAAATTAGGTCTCTCACCATAAAACTAACTATCCTTTTCCATTTCCCACAGTAAAACTAATTTTCCTTTGTACTTCCTCTGCCTTTCTCTTCTTCCTTTCTCTTGAAAAAAATTTTCCCTTTCATAAAAGTCTTTTTCATCCGATATAGCCCTCGCTTCATGTTTTTTCTTTCCTTTCTGAAGCCGACACATTGTCCCTTTCAGAATCCAGTATTTTTAGTTAGGGTTTTCACCCTTACTACAGACAGCTTGAATCTTGGATGTTGATTGCAGAACTGCTCACTTCTATTAAAAAAAAAAAATTACAGGAGAAAAAAATCCCCAAGCTATGTCATAAAACTGTATAGCTATCTAGAATTCAACTTGTACACAAGATGGAAAAGAAATTAATGGCACCAGATATCACTAAATGTGGTTCAAAAAGAAAAACAAACTTAATAAATTCCTTTATGCCTTCTTTCACTAGGGAACACTGCAGAATGCACTGCAGATAAAACTGCCTACCCCACTAGGTCACACCTCCAAATCTTAAGTCATGATCATATTTCAAAGAGCAATCAGCACTATGTAATTGTGATGATGACTCAAAACTTCCACATTACAAAATTATGAAGTATTAGACCTAGGTAGAAAACTTGATTTTTCTGTAAGACAACATTTGTCCTAAAGCATAAGTGCTGATGCCCTTCCTTTTTTTTTTTTTTTTTTCCCAGTATTTCTGTCACAGCCACCAAAGCTGCAGTGTGTTTGCAGGCATTATTTCTATAGAGCTTGAGGTCATTTAGCAGTCATTGGAAAATTATCCAGTCTGCCTCCTTGGCCCTCAAAGCTGCCATAAGAAAAGATGCAAAAACATACTGCTCTTAGATTGGTCTAGACAACTTTACACACACCAGCTGGCAGCGTCTTGTCATTATTCATAAATATGGTGTAAGAAATAACTGCTTCCCAGATTTTGATGAATCCCAAATATAAGTACCCATACTTAGCAGGCAAGTTGATGCTGGCTTATATAACAGTTGGGAATTTAACCCTCCTGGAAAAGCAGTGAGCCTCTCAACTGGTGACCAAGCAATTTGTCTATGTGATTTCTGCGTAAGTTGCAGGCTAATTGGACCTGAGGTGACTTATTACACTGCAGTGATATTTGCACTTGCTACTGGTTACAGTAATTAAGCTCAAAGTGCCTGGAGAAAAGTCATTAGTGAAATGTAGTTGGTTTTATTTGATATTTCTCTCTGTAAAGTGCTTCATAACTCTAGGATATATACCACACACACCTGAAAGAACCAACTTCATGTGCACTATTATTCACAAATTCTTGCAGAATTAGCAAATCATGCTGCTTGGAAGAATAAAATTAGGGAGCTTCAGATAATATTCCCACTGCAACTGGAAGTGAACTCTCCAATGGCAAGTGTATTTTACATCTGAACTGAATTTTAGTTTAGGAACATTTCCCCTCCTATTGTTTTCTCTCAATAGGAAAGGGAAAGCTCCAAAAGTAATTTTGAATTCTACTTATTTTGGTTAACAAGATTGCTTTTCTTCTTTTCCCCTTAAGCACATCCTTGTTTTGGAAAGCATTCCATCTAAATCTTTCAAAGAGGCAAAAAAGTTCTTGTGGTTTGGCTCCCACTGTAATTTCTCATGGATGGCTTCTGGAAGAACTAATTTATTTAGAATCTTTCATCATTACTATAATTAATATTATACAATTTCAGGTTTCTTAGAAATTTGTTTTGCTATAGTTCAATCCTATTTCATACAATGTGGAAAAAATATTATTTAATAGATTTTTCAACTGCTTTTGGGGGAGGCAGGGGAGAAATCTGGCATGGCTAACTTTCAGTATGCTATTTCAACAACAGAATGTTACCTGTCTGCTAGTTTTGATTTTGAAATGCAGAGGTTTTATATGTAACGAGCTGTCTCTGGCATTAAAAAGTTTTGAAAAATTATCTAAAAATTGTTTTGTCGTGTGCTTCCATTGTAAGTCACATATGCAAATCTTTCAAAGCAGCTGTGCAACTTTCTTATTCAGAAAACCTGTGTCCTGAATTTTCAGGTGTATTTAGCCTACCCATCTTCTGGTACAAGTGCAGGGCTCTGACAAGTATTCTTCACTGACCTGGCTGCATTCCCATAGTTTCACTGTTGAAACCAATAGTCAGTTTTGAAAATCCCACCTGAACCTATTTCTACTCTATTCATCAATTTTTTCTCCTGGTGACATTCCCATGTCATCAAGACACTTAGCTGACCTTCCTTCATTTTGTGTATACTAAACACAAATTTTGAGTGAATTCCAAAGGCAAGATAAAGTACTCCCTGGAGATTTATCTTACGCAGTGATCCCATAAGCAGAATCTGGATGTCATACACTTTATGGTATGTGATGGTGCGCTACTTTTGAACACAGCTCAGTCCTCATATGGTTTTTTAGTGTATTGGATCTGCAACATCTTTCTTCCTCCCTCCCAGTCTCCATCCCTTCCTCCATCCCTTTTTTGCCCTCTTCTCTGTTGTCCCTTGTAAAACTGCAAATTAATCAATGGGTATAGCAGCCCACAACATGCTGGTACCAAACACAGGCGCCAGTGATCCCACCGTAGGCCTTCTACAGGAAAATGCCATTTATAATGTTGACATGGCATGGAGGATATCTTAGGTGTATTTTCATTTTGAATGAAATTCCCACTGGAGCATGACACACTGAAATTTTTTCAGGCTTCACTGTTAACTCAGGAAAGCTTTGAAAACAAGAAAAAACATCCAGTTTTCTAGTTCTTTGTTTGGCTTGATGGAACTGGATAGGAAGACAATATGGTTTTTACACAGGAGGCAAGACTGGAAGACACACCAATCCTCTGCCAGGAAGAAAATAATCTCACACATGCCAACAACTATTCCCAAGGCCAATGTCAACGTCCATACTCCAGTTACAGTTCAGGACAAAACTTTTTAGAGAAAATGTGGTCTGACCACAGGCTTTTCCTTGTCCAGGAAACAGTTTTTATCCTGGCTGAGGTAAATAGGTGGTGTGGAGCCCCCTGTAATGGCTACCCACATTCTGTAATACAAGCAGCACCAGAATCTGGTCAACTCCTGTGACTTAAAAAAACCTACCTTATTTGAACATAGTATAGAAGGAAGATCAACCCCATCTGCAAAAAAACTCCATGTTCATGAAGCCTTTGGCAGCAGATCTGTTATCACAAACTATTTTGATTGCATGTGAAAGAAAAGCCCTAAGTGAAAATTATTTATCCTTTATCTATTGTGCAATGAAGAAATTAACTCCCTTAACAGTAGGTTCTCTTTTTGAAGGTGTACATCCTACTTGCATTGTCTTATTTTTACTAATGAGAGGTTTATAGCTGGTTTTAACTTAAGAATGATTGCTGGTGGTGAAATGCAGTAATTATGCGCCACATGACAAGAGAATGGTGCATACTAGGGAACCTGCATAAAATGTGAACTTAATCTTCCTTGTATGAAAAGGAATACTTTACAAGCTGGCAGATCTTCAACTCTGAGTAATACAACTTGTTTCTTTTTCTTCATAGAACAAGAATGGGTTAACAAAAGCAGGAACTAAAATATCTCTATTTTCTCCTCTCTCTTGTTCACAAATCATAGTATTACAGGACTTCATGAATATGAAATGCCATGATTTGAGAAGTTATGTGAATCGAAAGAAGCGTCCTCTGATAATAACAAAACAGTCAAATTTGAAAATGAGTTCATATTCAGTTCATACTGAAAGCCTTTGAGTCCATAATATACATCATATTAATTTAAATTAGGAGCAAAACAGAAATCCTAGATAAAAAGGCCAAAAGACATTATGGGCATGAAAGTTAAACTAACATTGCATTCTGCTTTTTAAAAAAAGGAGGAGGAAGAGAGAGAAAAGAAGCAGCAGCAAGTAGTGGGCAAGTTAATAATGTTTGTACTGTTTCTGCATGACTGCATTTTCTCTTGCAAGAGGTACTTCTGAACTACAGTGGGACTGTGTAAACCATCTGTTTAGAGATTAAGGATCCATCAACACTGAATGTTCAGTTCAACATAAACTGGTCATTTGTTTAACTCTGCATTTGCCACTGTCCCCCAAAGCCACACAACAAATATCACCTTTTTAATTCTGTGGATAAAGAGAATATGTGTTTTCTACACGATCTTGCAGTAACAGTGATGTAGCTATAAATTCTAATGAAAATCACAATCAATCTGAAAATTTTAGGACCAGTAACTAGACTACAGCTGTGAAACTGAAAGGCCAGTTGATGACGGTCAATAGAGATTGGAAGCATTCAAACAGTAAAAGCACAGGACACATCATAAAATACAGAGTAAACAAGCTGTGAGTCTAAAAGAAAATAAAAAAATTAATATTTAGTCTATATTTCAGGAGAATCTTCATACTCATGAGACATTTAGCACTGTTCATGTTTTCCCAAAGGATTGACATAACACGCTCTTTGCCAAACTACACTAGGTTTGTGGAAGTAGGTGTGTTTGAGATGCATGTTTTAGTGAGGCATCTCTCTGAGAGTTAGGTGGGGAAGGTGTTGGTCTCATTTACTCAACAATACTGTAATCCCACAGATTAGAATGTGTACATAGTGCATCATCTGCAGATCTAAAATTTATTATATCAAAAGCATAATATTCTTCAGTAAAACATATGATGTGCTACTTTGTAACACACATGCAGCACTCCATCAATAATATAAGCACATTTTGGCCTAAAGGCTTAAAATGTAGTCCAAAAAAAGGGTAAATCATACATATTTTCCTGTTTATGTCTCACTAAAATGCATCTTGCCTTTCTGCTTTGAGCTTTCTTGGCTTGCCCTTTTTCATTTAAACTGCACCTATGAGTAGCACAGTGAGACTCTGAAAGTAGGAGCACAACACAATTACAGTTTCCTGCAGCCACGGGAAAGCTCTTATTCAGCAAAGTAAACTGCTTGCTCACTAAAGACAAAGTATGTAAACTCCTGCTAAAAGGCAAAAGAAAACCACTAATTGACTGGTCTTAGAAAGCAACTTCCCCTATGGGAAGGTTATTCTCTGTCAATTAATGTGTTTCTTGCACATTGCACCAGCTGCTATCAGACACACAGTGCTGCACCAAGAGCTAATCCTGGGCCACTGAATCCCATCTGACATGTTAAAACTCCTGTGGTCACAGCACAGCTCTGTTGTAGCATTTTATACACCTCCACACAGAATCTGTGATCTCTCTTTATGGGGTCCTCTGATAACAAGCCATTCCTGCCTGCCCAGGGCAATAAAGAAGGCATTTGGTTTCCATGACCTCTGAGAATGTATTTCAGGATGCCCTGTAGAGAGAATGCCTTCCTGAAATGGTTCATGATCTGTCAGCAGTCTGCCTCCTTCCCAAAATGAGCCAAGGAAAATGGGAGTTAGTGAAAGCAGCTAAAGAATGCAGCATCCTGTACCCAGAAAATTGTTTTGTCCGTCTCAGATACACTGTATGCTTGCTTATTTGTTGACTCCCACCAAATGAAACGTTCACATGGGGAAAGAACTTTGCATCCTACCAGAAATGCAAGGCAAGAAAACCCTCAACAAGTATGCTTCACAAAAATATTCTTCTTTTGGAAATAAAAGTTCTAAATATGTATGTCAGGACTGCTCCTCTGTAGGAGTAGATGCATCAAAAACCAGACTATAAACAAGGAGTTAATAAGTCGAGGCCCAAAGCCTCCTGCCCACAAGTGAATATAATAAAATCTGAGAAACAGAGCTGACAGTAGCTCTATCTCATAAATTCACCAGGCCTGTCACAAGACAGATGACTAGCCATGATTACCAAATGCACCAGTGTTTTTGTTTGCATCTTAACCTCACTGAATGATGCTGACACTGAGCAGAGTGTTTATCTAGCAAGACAGGATAGTCACAAGTTCCTAGAACTACTACCTCTTCCTTGTTCTCACTACTTGCTACACCCTCTCCTGGCATCAAGCCCTGAAATAGTCCATAAACTCCTTAGGGCAGATATTATGTCTGTGTTGGTTTTGCACAGTGCCCAGTGTGATTAAATTTTGATCCCAACTGTCATTTCTAGAGATTTTTCAAATATAGAGGAAGTAGGATGGTGAAGGAGGAGCTCTGAGAAACTGCACTGTTTTTATCAAATGTCATCAAGATTTTGTTCACATTTTTCTTGAATCCAGACTTTTACTCCATTTAATAGAAAACTGTGATTTAAAGTATGAATAAAAATATTGTTAAATCCTTATTAAATATTCAAGAGAAATCACAGGTGCACTGTCCTTGTGCTTTTGCTGCCCTCACACCCTTGCAGACATTTTCTATCCATAGAGCTCCTTCAGCAGAGATGGATATATCACATTCCTAATTTTTCCACTGGTTTAAGTGTTTCTTGATATTGGAAAAACAAACAACAAGAAAACCCTAACCTTTTTTAATAACTTAAAATTTTCGTAAAAGTGGTGAAAGATCCTTGACCATGTGACAAAGCCTAGTGCTTTCCAGCTGACAGTGCTACATTTACCTTATGTTCTAAATTATCCAAGCAATCAAAATAATATTCAGCAAGTTTCATTTTTTGTATATGTCTGATTATTCAATCTCAGTCCCCCAGAATCCACTTTCTGAGGAATGTATCAGATAGATTAAGGCAGAGAGGCCTTAAGCTTGGCTTGGGCTAGCATTTCTGCTGTCTTTTGTGATTAGCAGTGAACTGGCTGACTCCTAGGCATCCCAGGAATAATTGCTCAGCTTGAAAGCCAGAATCTCCCAGTCACAGAGTACTGCAGGAAGTTCATATCTCTTGCTGTTTTTATTTCAGGTTGCATGGCTGCAGACTAACACAACAGTTGTGCCTCACTGTAAAGGATGTGCTCCCAACTACAACAGAAACATTTTTTCTTAGCATTCAAGTTCATAAACACTAACAGAAAAATTTTTGAAGGCAAAGGAAGTATCAACAGAACTAGTAATTGCAACTGTCATGACACTTCAAAGAAAATCCACAGAAGAAGTATGGGAATTATGTAGCTATTATAGTGCAACATCAGACAGTTCCAGGTTGTCACCTTGCATGGCAAGTCATAAGATTTAAACATGAACACTTAAACGTATCACGCACTGGATGGAATTCAAAAATCAGATCTACAGAAGAACAAGTAGATGTTTTGCGGGTGGAAAGAGGCAGTTGTTTGATTTTGTGCCAAGGACAACCAAGGAGAATCCCCAGAGCAGAATGCAATTTCAGGACTGTATCTCAAGAACAGAGGGCCTTGGATGTATGGGACCCCACTAAGTTTTACAGACACTGGATTGAACTCCTGAAAGTCTCTTCCTTTGGATGAGATTTAAAATTTATTAAAAACAGTATATTCTTGAAGAATTATGTTTCTTAAACTTTGTATCATGGTCTGCTTCCATGCATTTTGTGTAGTTTTTTATTTTCCACCCAGTACATGTAATACACAATGGGGTACTTTAAAAAAGTCATCTCCCATTCTCCAGCTCAGCAACCAAGAACATTAATGGTTAAAAACTACTTGTGACTCATTTATGAACTATCTGCTGACATCATCACAAATTTTGCCAGAGACCAAAAATGTTGTGAATTAATTGAATTTGGCTGGTGGGAAAAGATGGACAGCTGTACAGTACAGCTTCTTTTCTGTCACACATAGAAAACTGTTCCACCAAACATTAGCTGGTCATAAAAGCAAAAAACATTACCAAAGGTCTCAAAGGTATACTAACTTAATTTGCCAATGACACTAAATTGGAGGAACTATTGACTCCCCTGAGGGTAGAAAGGCTCTGCAGAGAGACCTTGACAAATTAGAGGGCTGTGCAATCACCAACTCTATGAAGCTTAAAGACAAGTGTTGGATTCTGCACCTGGGACAGGGCAACCATGGTTGTGTGTACAGAATGGGCAAGGAGAGGGTGGAAAGCAGCACTGCAGAAATGGACCTGAAGGTACAGATTAACAGCAGACTGATCATGAGCCGGGTGTGCCTGGGTGGCCAAGAAGGCTGATGGCATCCTGGCCTGGATCAGCAACAGTGTGGCCTGCAGGAGCAGGGAAGTCATCTTCCCATTTGGCACAGGCGAGGCCACACCTTGAGTGCTGTGTGCAGGGCTGGACCTCATGATTTAGAAAGGCTGTTGAGATGCTGGAGCGTGTCCGGAGAAGGGCAACAATGGTGGTGAAGGGTCTGGAGCAGCAATCCTATGAGGAGTGGCTGAGGGAGCTGGGGGTGTTTATCCTGGAGGAGGCTCAGGGGAGACCTCACCCCCTCTACAACTGCCTGAAAGGAGGCTGTGGTCATGTGAGAGTCAGTCTCTTTTCCCAGGCAACCAGCAACAGGACAAGAGGACATAGTCTTAAGCTGTGCCAGGAGAGGTTTAGGAAAAAATTCTTCTCAGAAAGAATGATTGGACATTGGAATGGGCTGCCCAGAGAGGTGGTGAAGTCACTATCCCTGGAAGCGTTTAAGGAAAGACTGGATGTGGCACT
>VZTX01031354.1:4710-15509 GCA_013400915.1 Pardalotus punctatus | reverse complement strand
GGGGCATCAGGCACAGCATCACCAGCTGGGCAAGGGAGGGAATCGTCCTGCTCTGCTCTGCACTGGGGCAGCCTCACCTTGAGTGTTGGGGGCAGTTTTGGGTGCCACAGTATCACAGAGATATAAAGCCATTAGAAAGCACCCAAAAAAAAGGCCACAAAATGGTGAAGGGTCTGGGAAGCCATGTGAGATCACTCACTTTGTCACCTTTGAGAAGAGGAGACAGGACAGACTTCTTTGCAGTTGACAGCTTCCTTGTGAGGGGAGGCAGAGGGGCAGGCACTTTCTTGTGGATGGTGACAAGACCAAAGGAAAAAGCACGAAGGTGTGTGAAGAGAGGTTTAGGTTGGGTATTAGAAAAAGCTTCTCAGCCAAAGAGTGATTGAATATTGGAACAATTTCCCCAGGAAAGTGGTCACAGCACCAGTATGACAGAGTTCAAGAAGCATTTGGACCAAGCTGTCAGGCACATGGTGTGACTCTTGGAGTTGTCCTGCGTAGGGAAAGAATTCAAAGATTGATGTGGGACCCGTCCAAGTCAGGATATTCCAGGATGATTCTATGATTCTGAATTTGCATCTAATGTCTCTGCTGCTGCCTCTGTGATCTGTGAAAGAAGTCCTTTTAAAATTCACTTTGAAGGACACATTGGTAACCTTTAGTGATTGAGACAGTCATAGAAATTATTTGCTCTCTGCAAGGCACTTACTTTCCTCATTAAAATAAAACCATGAGAAACACAAAATGCACAAGCCCAGAGGGATTACAGAGGGAGCATGATATAAAATAAACAGTGTTCATCTCTGTAAATCACAGAATAAGTGTTTTTCTTGAGAACACAATTCATGTTATTTTATTATTTTTTCATGTGCTAGAGGGCCCATACAATGCATATTTCTCTGTTCCTGCTAAACCCCACAAAAATTTTTGGACTCTGTTTAGTGAATGAGGATGTCTTTTCATATAGTGTCATTGTTTTACTACTTCCCATGTTTATTTGGACAGATTCATAGCACTGGGTAGGAAATGTATTGGTTGGCAACTTCAGTTTTGGAAGAGAAAGTAAACACATGGTGATTAGCAAACAGTGAACTCTACTGTGTTTAATTTTGGCTTAACAAAAACTAGAAACACATACAGACAAATCCATGAACCAAGGACCCTTTCTATTTTGTTCCAAGCAGGAGCATTTGTCCACACATTGTATAGTAACCCTCCTTTGGAGAATTTCCAAGATTATACTTTTTTGCCTTCTCTTTAAATGAGTTCACTAACACCAACTGCACATGCCAATAAGGCTCTACTTAAGAAAAGAATGATAGGTCACCAATAAACAATTTGCTTCTGAGATGTAATTGAAATCACTAAACCTACAAATTACATGCATTTAAAGAAAAAAGAAAAATAATTAAAAAAATTATGTCTAGTGTTGTTACATGAAAGGTAACAAAAATCATTTATAAAAGAGCCCAGAACAACATATTGGAAAGAGTCTTAGTGAATTTCAAGGCTAAAGATAAATACACAACCACATAAGTTTTCAACTGTCATTGTTTTTCTTTTAGCTCTTCCATTGCTGCTTTTAAGCCTTCATTGAATTAGCTACCCTGAAAGTTGGGGGGTTTTGAGGAATTTACTCTTACTACATGCAAATGCGCTGTCTTTCCTGAGATATGACAGACACCTTTAAGTGGAGTTAAGTGCTCAGGGCAGAAAAACAGGAGCACAAAGCCATAGAGCCTATTTTCGGAGCAACCATTGAATCCCTGACATCACTTCAGGCAAGAAAATACTTTTCATTTGAGTTTTGTTTCATCTTGCTGTTACAATGTTTCTCAGATTCAAAGAAGAGTTGTTGTTTTAGTGTTATTTTAGTGTACAAATGTTATTTCACTTACACCTGTAAAACAGCCTCAGAAAAAGTGCAAGTAGACAGTTCTCTTAGAATTCATTATCTCATCTCCCTTGCCACACTTTTCTAACTACTTGGCAAGTATTTTTCCTGAAGTCAATAACCTCAGAGCCACAGGTGGCAATGAGGTATATAGCAACACACAGCAAAGCCTTTTACACGCTTGCTACATACGATGCACAAAGTAATCACTGAGCAACTTTCCATACTCCATAAAGATGAAAAGCATTTCCTTCCACCAAGCCCTGCAGCTGAGGGCCGCATCCGCCAGAGCCATTCAGTTGATTTGAAACAAAGGTAGGAAATGGCTGTATCCTAATGCTTCATTGTGGTCCCATGAGTCAGTGCTTTGGAACTCGGTACCTATTCTTCACTCTTTTACCAGAAGAAGGAAGAAAAAAAAAAAAGCCAACAAAAAAAAAAAAAAAAAAAGCCACCCAGAAAAGCAGCAGATAAACAGAAACAGCAAGGCAGATAAATGCTTTGCTCAAGAGAGATCTCCTGGTCCTTAACTTTTCTTTTCAATTCCTAATCTCCAGCTCTGCAATAACATTTACTCACCAGCAAGAAATCACTCGCGGTGAATAGTTTTTCTGCTGCTATGACAGCGTAGCACTGAACTAACCTGTCAAAGCCATGTTGTCAGGGAGAAAGAAAGAAAGAAGGTGTTCAGGCTGAGAAGGGGACTCTGTAACCCTTCTGAGTGGAAAACCACTCTTGCAAACACAAACATAGGAAGATTATTCACAATAGTAACTAAGGTAGCCAAGCCACAAGTACATTTTCACTTACCAGTTAGCATATATTTTTCAGGGTTAACAGATACCTTACACAGAAAGCATAAGCATGAAGAAATAATGGAAGTGTTGCCAAAACCACATCACACAGCACTGACCTTGTTATTCTTACTAGCCTCCAAAACTGTTTATGATGTGGATGACCAGATTAACGTTACAAGAGCTGTGGTGCAAGATGCTGATAGTGTATGCTACTAGGCAAACATCACAGCATTTGAAAAACTCCTACCAAAAAAAAAGAAATTGAAAAGTTTGCTATTGTTTTATACCACTAGAAATCATGTTATCCACCACAGATGTGCAGCTGCCTCTAAGGTGAACAGTGACAAAGATTTAACACTGAAATTAAAAATACTCAGTATTTCAGAAGCTCGGTATCTCAGAAATGCCTCAAGCTGAGTATGACAAACCTCTCCAGTTACAGACATTCACAGTTAATATAATCTTATCTTCTCAAAGGTACCTATGGTGACTACAAGATCATGCACAATCATTATGTACCACCATCAGATGCAGAAGAGTGACCTCATTCAGGCAGGGGAAACTTTACAGTTCAAATGGAGACGCCAGTTACAAGATCTGTTAGAAAACAGCATTAAGAACCAAAAAAGAAAAGAATAAGAGAGGAAAATAATAGTTGGGATAAAATACATGGTACCCTTTTTAACATTACTGAAAGCTATTACTGTAGATTTTACAACCTGATAACTTAGAGCATAGACTCAATGGTGCTTTAAATGACCATTTCCAAATTTAAAAATAATGTAATTGCTCTTCTGTTGAAGAGAGAATTTCAGCCTATAAATGTATTAATAATTTGTGGATTGAAATAGTATACTTTCTGAGATTTCAGTAACATTCACTAAATTTTAGAGGGTTTGAATTTTATGAAAAAGAAGACTCAGGTTCTCCCTACACAAAGCAGAAGACTGAGCTCTTGTTTTTCTTAGAAACTCTTGATCTAACTATTGTTAAGGTACACTATTACGTATCTTATTACTTATAATTGTCTTCTTGCTCATTTGAAATACACAAGTAATTCCCCCTTTGTTGGTCTTTTTTTGGCTAACATCTAACAATAAAATTCTATCCATGTCTTTACCATATTTTAGGGACTCAAGCTGACCACACTGCCAAAACTGTATGGAGTGCATAACATCATATAGCAAAGAGTAATCTGCACAAAATTCCCTCATACTTTGCAAATATATCAATAGTCAGAACTGTTTACAGAGGTAAAAAACCATGGAGAGCACAGTTTATAAAACAAAAAGGGAAATGTACTCTATGCAATGGGAAAGTTAAAAGTAAAATGCAGTAACAGCACTGTCTTGGTAGAAACACTTGGCAGCATGTCTGAAGCATCATGGTCAAAGGCATGATGCAGTATGTGCTATGTCCCAGTCAGAAGCATTCCCAAACTCCAAGCCTCTCCAGCCATCATCACCACCTCATTTGGCAGTGGCTCCAAAAACTCAGTTCATCTAGTCTAAATTTACTCCACATGAAATAGACACAAACTTACTAGATCTGTGTTATGTTCAAAAAAAAGAATTTAAAAAAGAAAAAAAAACATTGGCTAAGAGCAGTACAGCATATAGCTGGGCAGCTACAAAGACAGTTGCACTGTATCATGAAAGCCTGCTTCTACATCATGTTCACATCCTGTTTTCATTTTAAATTTTCAGTGACACTTCTCTTTATTTGTCTTCCTTTCTAAGTTCTCTAGTTTCTCAGCCCCATGCTTTTTTTTCCATGCTGCTGCACTGGACACAGAACCAATGTGTTCAGAACAGATAACAAGCAGTGTTTTGAGTGGATAAAAAGGCAAAAGGACACAAAAAAAGAACTGACATCTCTTTGATTAGCAACTGAGCTACAAAAACTCTGAAGGCTGTATTCCACTTTCCTAAGAGTTATGACCAAAATTATTTTCTCAGATTCTCTAAAAAAGCCCACCAAAGGAAATTAATGCATTCAGCCACAGTGAATTCACGTCACCGCCTGCTGTATTTCTTAAAACGAACATGCATAAACTGAAAGGGGTCTTTTAAAGCAGCTTTGGGGATTGAGAGATTTGCTTTTCAGCATACTTTGTCATTAGTGTGTCACTACTCAGAAGACTGAGGACAACAAACAATCTCAGACTGGTGCATACCAGAGACTGTGTAGAAGACAGAAGCCAATCTATCTGAAAGCAGAACTGTTAAGGTAAACAAAAATATTTCTTCTTATGTTTCTATTTTTCCAACTTCCTTGAGACAACAAAGAGGCAAAATTTTTTGCTATATATTAAGAACCCTTTCAGCATACTGTGTAGATGGTTCCTCTTCAGTTCTTTCCCATGAGTTTTTCCGACAGGAAAAACAAGAATGGAGGACTATATTCCCAAAACCTGTGACTGAAAGTCTTCAAGCATGAAATTGCAATACAAGCTCCCAGCCACAATCTAGGACAAAACATGATGTAGCTCTACAAGAAAGAGGAAAGCAGAAGAAACATCACTTTGTCTTCTTATTTTAGTGAACTATTAAGATATAAACCTTACTTAGAAGTTACAGACTTCTTCAAAAAGAAGGAAAAAAGTGTTTTAATTAGCATGTGTAAAAGTACCTTCATAGAGAGAAAATAACAAGTCATAAAGAGTTCATCTATTTTACATGAATGATATAGCAAGAACTATACTGTGAAGCTAAACAACCTCAATATAGCATCAACAAGAATGACAAAGTATTGGAACAAACTACCAAACTACCACATTTTAAGACATGGTTTTTTTGTCTCAGATGACTCATTTATTTCATGTATCTAAATTTTGAAAACAAAATCTCTGTATATGATAAGTGTCTACTCTTTATTAAAGTAATTTGAGATGAGCTGAGGACTCAAGCATTCTTGTACCCTATATTCTGCCTCTTTCAAGAGATCTTACCCTGACTAAGTAAGTTTGCACTTCTACCTTAATTTCTTTATCTGCAAAATGGAGATAACACTACTTATTTACACATCTCAATACAAAATATGAATAGCTAATGTTTTAAACTGCCAAAAGTGGAAAAGCAAACTTTAAACATAGTTTGATTAAGAGAACCATACATACCATCTGCAAATTAATAAAAATAAAATTCCTTCAAAAATTTCTTGCTAAGATCAATAATAATTATAACCAGGGAGTCCAGAATTTAATAGCTTAAAGCTTGTTCTGTCATATTGATGAATGTCACAGAAATACCAATGTAGCTTCTAAAAAAATGACTGAGAGTAGCCCCTCTGAAAACAAAGTGCTGAGGAGTTCAGAACTAAAGTCCTCCCACCTCTGCATAAACTCTGTGGCTGTCATGAGCCTTTCTGCTCTTCTGTACATCAGATATGTCTACTTGCAGGAAAAAAAAAAAAAAAGACTATGATGAAAGCCAAGTTTTAATTTAGAATTTAATAAAAATTGATTAAGCATCACAGAGCACAAACAAAGCTGCTCCATAAATCTCTCAGCTCTTTTTATGCAGGAATGAAAGAAAACACTGTCTGCTGAAGCAGATGACAGATGCTGGCTTAAAGATAAGTATTATTTATACTTCTGTACCAGATTTCTCCTTATGCATATCTTATCATGCATGGATATATACAATCAACAAAGCAATTATTCTGTATCAGTCAAAGACCTTACAACATACTTTTACTCCATGGGAATTTATTTTATACAGTTCATTGTTCAATAAAAAATGGAGAAAAAAACTTTCAAGAAAATGTTTAAATTATATCTGAAATACTCTTTCCTGATGAAGTGTTGAAATAGAGCAATTGAAAGCTCTATAAACTATCATACTTAGAAACGCACTGAGGCTTTGCAAATCCCTGAGGAATATCTCTAATATCTGCAAATATCTGAAATCAGGGAATTTTTAATTCAATTACCTATTACAAATGATTTCTCCTCAGACTAGTCTAATAGACCCTTCCCTCTGTGCCAAATGTAGAGTATCTGCACAGCTACAATCCATGGTAGCAGGTTTGAGCATTATCATGGGTATGATCATATATATTTGATTAAAATTATTTTTCCATATGCAAAATTAAATATAGCCTCCATGTTTCCATGCCTTTTCTTCCCCCTCCCCCCATGAACACTCATATTCAATAAAGTCCACTTAAACACTACATATTTCTGGCTTAATAGTCTAAAAGAAAAGAGAGAAAAGAATAAAATTATCCAAATGGCTGAAGAAACCTTCATGCAATGATCTACTGTAATTTGTCTAAAACCAGATTTTGAGAAATGCAGACAAAAACAGCATGCTTCTGCCATGATATACAGGCACCTCCATCGTAATCACAAAAAAAGTTATGAGAGAATTCAAGTCACAATTCCTCAAAATTACACTGGCAAAGAAATTAACTTGTAGGCATTTTCTTTAATTGAGTAAAGTTATGTCTTGAGAATCAGAAATGTATGACTAAAATAAGTTTCATAAATCAGCACTTATGCTGTAATATGCAATCAATTTCTCATTTTTGAATTATGAAGAAATACACTTTAGGACCATATCAATTAGAGGATGATAAGTCTTCATGAGTTTCTAGAATACTGTCATTCCCCATAAAGATACACCACATAGGAGAGTTTATCTGCATAAGTAAGAAATCCTCTTTTCAAATCCAGCTAATATCCATCAAAAGTATCTTGACAACCTGTACTATGATTAAGATTGAAGTAAATTAAAAGCTTTAGTGCACATGTATATCTTACCTCTGCATGAACAGTCAGCTTTTTCTTTCATAGTGAATGACACTCACAAAGACTGACTGCAATATTTATGTGATTTAAACAGTTTTGCATTCTTCCTTTTAATTAAAAACACTGTCACAATAAATTTTTTACCATGCCTGGACCGTTCAAAGTGAAGACATGTTCATGATAGAGAAGCAATTAAAGATCACAAGTGAAGAGCCAGAGAAACAAATACAGGCATCTTTAGAAGAGATTGCTGTTTGCATTCTTGGTGTATTTTCCTCATGAGCAAGGAAACTGTGTCTCATTGGTACGTTGTGTGGAATAAAACTATATACTGCCAGGTGAAAGAACTAAGGTATCTCCTAATAGCAATGGGTCCAGTTTATTGGTGGGTTTTAGAAAATCTCATCTCTTAGCTGGTAGTTGATAGAAGTTATTGACAATGACTGGTCATTGCACTGACCAGCCATTGTCTGCCAGGCAGACATTTGAACTAATTACGGCCTAAACCAAAGCAGCTTAAGAATAAGGTTACTTAAAGTTTTAGAAAATAAGAGAAGAAAGACTTCTGAAAGAAGCACTAAAATACATTCATTTTAAATGGTCTAAAAGTAGGGAGACTGTTCACAAATTGTCACTCACTAGCTGGACTGTTCAGGACAATGTCTCGTAAATCAGTGGAGTCCAAGTATTACATTAATAGCAAAGGAGAGGAAAGTGAAACATACACATATGGGATTTTCCAAAACATTTAGATGGAACCTTCCAAAGGTATCTTGAGAATGTCATTTTATCTTTTAATTTCTCTGCCTGCCATTTTCATAAGAGATAGAAAAATAATTTTCCAATTATTCTTCTTCAGCCAATCTGAAGAACCAGCTAACTTGCATCATAAGTAATGCAAAGGTGTTTCAGCAGACACTACATACTGATTTGACACAGTGGCTACACATGTAACAGATGAAATACAAAGACACAAAATAGTAAGATTTTATGTTTCTAATAATTTTCAGGGAGGGAAATGTCAGAACAATTTCCACTGACTTCAGAAGAATTTGGATTAACTCTTCTGAATCATGAGAGTGACACAGGAAATACCCTTTCTCAGAAATTTATCTAAAAAGTCAGTGATTTGTTTCATATTGTTATTGACTCCAAGACAAATGTGTCTTAGAAAAAATATTACTATAAAGAAAAATACTAGACAAAATACCAGCCAAAAAAAATCTATTCTACAGACTTTATTTTAGCACTTTCTTTCTTTTTTGTGAGACAGTATTGTAACTGTACTTCCACCAACTCACCTGATAAACAAGCTTCTTGTCAATATGACCTTTCTTATTTATAATTTGACTTATTCATTACAATTCTGATAGCTAACACTCAGTCTTCTGTTTATGACAATAAGGTTTTCAAAACTATTCACAAATATAACTCTCCCTCTACCCTGAATATCCCACTTTTTTTTCATAGAGGACACATCAAAAGTTTTATTGAAAGAAATACACATGAGTATATCTGTCACAATAAATACTAAATGTTCTGGGCCTTTTAAAGAGTTGACTTTTATTTTGTCAATCTTTCCTCCAGGGATTTCTGCAGTGTACAGTGAACTTAGCAATGCTGAGTAGCTAGCAAAATGTCACATTTCACTAAAAATAAAACAAACTAAAAACTTCAAAGAAAAATGGATCTAACAGCATTTCTCTGAAAATTGGCAAGAAAGGCACTGGGGAAGAAAAAGAACAAATCAAAAATAAACCCACAAAAATTCCAGTTCCTTAAAACTAAAATACGTAACAAGTAAGAAAAAGAAGTGTCATCCCTACTCAACAAAGTCCTCTCTGGCACCCGTTACTCAAAGAGAAGTACTGTCAGTGCTGAGCTGCTAAACAGTTAATCTTCAGTAACTCCGCTAAAGAACACTAGTGGCAGGCTGCCCGTCATTCTCTTAGACAGAGCTTGTCAGAGAAAGTAGGGCAGCTTGTCCAGCCCAGCAGTCAACTGATTACTAGCGAGCTCAATGGGGCTGCCGGCCAACCCCTGAGACTGCTGCCAGCCCCTTGGGTATTCAAAGGCCAGGATCCAGAGTGGCTCACTTTGCCAGAATCACATGATGTCAGTGCTGTTTTCTCCCGACCAGAATAACCAGTCATTCAGGTTGCTGCAAATGGTATGCAAACAAATGTCATCAGCTCAGCAAAGCTTGGGACTGCCTTAACTTCCAAGGGTTGCAGGCTCAGGTCAGATCCTCACCTCTGCAGAGTACTTCTGAGATCCAGAAGGGCACTAGGTGGGGTCCATTCAGGCCTCCTGTTGCAACTACATAGAAAAACTGCTACAGCAATTGCACTAACCAAACCCCACTCCAGAAACTATGTTTCTAAATGCTTTTTTTTAAAAAGACATAACACCATAAAATTGGGTCTGGTAGAGCTGAACAGAAACCAGGTAGGTATTCATAGCTAGATGTATGGAATGAAAATTAAACTCCTGAAATGTCTTGGAAGAAAATGTGCATTCATTTAACATCTAAAGAAATTCAAAATTGAAAAAAAAAAAGAAAAGAAAAAAAAAAAAAAAAGAAAAATTTAACCTATTTCTAAGCAGTATGTTTTTCCTGAAATATTTCTCTTCCTGCAAATTTCACTTATCTAATACACAGACTTGTTTACTTTTATCTGATATACTCAACAGCACACACAGATCATGTTGCAAATGATTTGCACATCTGCAAAGTGAAATGCAGTGATGGTAGAAAAAAAAAAAAACAACAAGATTTCTCTTCCACTTCAAAAGTTTGAAGGTTTGTCAAGCTGACAAGGCAGCACCACTGGTGCAGTTAGGGTTCTGAACTCAGAGTCCAGCTAAGTGAAGAAAAAACAGGCATCCCTTTCCCTGCAGGTTTTTGGGGTTTGGGGTTCCTTTTGCAGATTCTGTTGCCTTTATCAGTGTATGAAGTCCAGAGAAATATCCCAGAGGTATGAAGTGGTGCTGCACCTGGGACAACACAGGTTGGGGGATGAAAAGATTGAGAGCAGCCCTGCTCAAAAGGACTTGGGGGTGCTGGTTGGTGAGAGGCTGGACAAGACCCAGCCATGTGCACTTCCAGCCCAGAAAGCCAAAAGTGTCCTGGGCTGCATCCAAAGCAGCATGGGCAGCAGGGCCAGGGAGGGGATTCTGCCCCTCTGCTCTGCTCTGGTGAGACCCCACCTGAAAGACTGCATCCAGCACTGGGGTATCCAGCACAGGAAGGGCATGGACCTGTTGGAGAGAGTCCAGAGGAGGCCACCAAGACGATCAGAGGGATGGAGCACCTCTTGTATGGGGAAAGGCTGAGAAAATTTTGATTGTTTAG
>VZTX01031348.1:0-10553 GCA_013400915.1 Pardalotus punctatus | reverse complement strand
AGCCGTCGCCCGGCAACCGGCACCGTCCCGGTACCCCGGTACCTCGGTACCGCGGTACCCCGGACCCCAACAGCGCTACCCGTGTTCCCGGGCGCGGTACTCCGAGGAGCGGCCCCCGCCGGGGCTTCCTGTGCCCCGGCCCCGGCACCGTCTGTTCGCTCCTCCGTCCGCCGAGCCCCCGCCCGCAGCCCGGGGCTCGGCCGCTCCTGCCCATCTGCGCCCGGAATTCCGAGCCAGCGCAGAAAGCGGATTATTCCTTCTCTGCCAGCTGTTTCCAGCAGCACGGCCACCCTCGCCCCACGGTAGCCCAGAGACCGCGCGTCGCCTCCCCGCCCCAGCTATGCCCCAAATCTCCCAAGAGGACAGGCAGCTGGGAGGTCTTCTTCACCCGATATGTCGTCATCACTTTGGTGGGATGATGGCTGGGCAGCAGAGCCGAGGCTGTCTGTGACTTCCATTATCCATGTGGGAGCAAACACATCTGCCCCCAGCTTCTCTCAGTGATAGCCATCCAGCTGCTGGGCAGATGTGTTCTCACCCGGCACTGTTACCGGCCCCGTGCCTCGGTCCCATATGTCTTCAGCAGCTCTGCCAGGTGGGAATTCTCACCCCTGTGCTGTCATCCCTAACCAAAGCTTTGCTCAGTGAGGCGCTCCTCTGGGCAGGGACCCATTCATGGATCTGCTAAAGCTGGCAGCGGGCAGCTTGTTTGCATTTCAGGGTATGGATAGCCGAGAATGTGCCAGAGATGGGCGTGATGCAATGGACCGTGGGCACACATAGCAGGTAACAGCGCACCGAACTGCCACATGGAGCGTGTGGCATCATCAGGATACACTGGGATGCTCATGATCCAGGCTGAGCCTGCTGAACACAGCTTGCTGTGGCAGGGTCTGTGGCCGTGTCCCAGTCCATAGCTCTGCCCTGGTGCACATCAGTACCCTGGCCAGCCTCCTTCAGGCTGTCACCCAGCCATACATCCCTCTGCAAGGCAGGTCCCTGGTCAGGGAGCCCTGGTCAACAGGAATTTTGTGCTGCAGGAGGAGCTATGACCATGGCAGCTGCGCCAGACCAGTCCCGGCACAACCATCCCATGGCACAGGATCTAGGTGCCCGGAGCAGGGATCCCACCTGCTGTGATACAGCTGGGAAACGTTAGCCCTGGTGTTGTGGGGGCCATGGGGACAGGAAGTGCCTGGGTGTTTGCGAGTCCCAGAGGCTGGCGTACCTGGGGAGCGACACCCTGAGCACTAGCAAAGGGGCACCTCCCAAAATGAGGGGCCCAAGACAGCAGGGATAGCACTGGTGACACATTAACCAGACAGAGGAGACAACCGGGGTAGAGTCCAGACTGGCAGGGGGAGCGCTGAATTCTGGGTCAAGGTCCGCGGGGACACTGGACACTGCTGGCACAGGATGCACTGTGCTGCACTGCTGGCTGCTGCTCAGGCAGCCTCCACTGCTCCTCTTCTCCGGGCTCAGCTCCTGGGGACAGCACACCGTGCCATGGCCACCAGCCTGCTCCGCGTTCCCCCACCCCAGGAACTGCTCCGGCCTCTGGCCGTGCCAGAGAGGCTCCTGCTTGGGCCAGGGCCCAGCAATGTGCCCTCCCGCATCCAGGCTGCGGGTGGTCGGCAGCTCCTGGGCCACATGCACCCTGAAGTGCTGCAGGTGAGCTACCCCAGCCCAGTTTTCCTTCCCTCCCCTCCTCTTCCTCACCCCCAGGAAGGGCTGGAACAGCTCTGCTGGGGCAAGAGAAGCAATAGCAGTGCTGGCCAGTGTCCTGCTGCCACAGGTGATGGATGAGATCAAGGCAGGCATCCAGTACGCCTTCCAGACACAGAACCGGCTGACCCTGGCCATCAGTGGCAGCGGCCACTGTGCCATGGAGGCCGCCCTCCTCAACCTGCTCGAGCACGGCGACGCTGTGCTGGTGGCCATCAACGGCATCTGGGGACAACGTGCCGCCGATATTGCCAGGAGGCTGGGTATGCTGGGGACAGCTGGGAGGCATGGCAGGGCTGCAGGGACTGGGCTTGAAGGCAGGACACCGCAGTTTGCTGTCCCAATCCTGGCAGTGACCAGTGACAAAGCCAGAGAGCACTCCGGGTTTTTTCCAAGAGTGGTGTCACTCCATTTATGGTACTTTATGGCTTTTCCACTGGGCAAATCTGCAGGGGGCTAGACCCTGGCAGGCAGCTTTGCTCCTGGTTCATGTGTGACCTGCTTCATGGAGCAGGTGACTGCCCACTGGCAAGCATGCCCAAACATCACTCTCCTCTGCCCTAATTCCTCCCAGGAGCCAATGTCTATGAGCTGCTGAAGCCTCCAGGCACGTACTTCACTCCACAAGACATTGAGCAGGTGAGTGCTGGCCGCTATGCAGAGGGCACGAGCTGACTTCCAGCGTGGTCACCTTCCCTCTGTGTCATGCAGGGCCTGGTGCAGTACAAACCTTTGGTGCTCTTCATCACCCATGGCGAGTCCTCCACGGGGGTGCTGCAGCCACTGGAGGGGCTGGGCGAGCTGTGCCACCGGTCAGTGCATGGCAGGCACCCACAGGGACTGAGGGCACCCACAGGGACTGAGGGCACCCCAAGGTCACCACTGGGGATTTGGGCCTGGGTATTTCTATATTCTGGGCTTTTCTCTGGCTCTCTTGTGCTGGAAGTGGTCGGTGCCAGTGAGACACGCAGCCCCTGTGGGGACCACGATGCCAGGGCTGTAGGCAGAGGCGTGGCAAGAGGAGGTGGCAGAACACCAGGCTGAGCTCTGTCCCCCCACAGGCATGGCTGCCTGCTGCTCGTGGATGCAGTGGCATCGCTTGGGGGAGCCCCCATCTTCATGGACCAGCAGGGTAAGAGTCACAGTGCCATCATGGGCAACCAGGGGACAAGGGGGCTCATGCCTGAGACAGGGAGAGAGAGCAGTGGGATCAGCCCCTCCGCCTGCATGTTGGCTAGCAGCACTAGAAACTGGTCCAGCTGCAGCCAGAGAGCCTGTTCCCCTTGGGGGACCATCAGCAGGGCCAGGGGTCCCCCCAGAGCCGCCTGAACCCAAAAGACCGGCAGTGTGTGCCATCCTTGTGCTTCCCACTGGGCACTTGCAGCTAGGTTGGAGAGCTCAGCATTTTCCTCCTGCTGGGAGCCTCTGATTCCTAAGGAGTTGTCTTCCCTCTTGGGCAGAGATTGATGTCCTGTACTCGGGGTCCCAGAAAGTCCTCAACTCACCCCCTGGCAGTGCCCCCATCTCATTCAGCGAGCGAGCCAGGTAAACACAGCCCAGTCTCACCGGGGTGGAAGGTAATGGGGTTGGGGGAAGCTGTCACCTCTCTCCTTTGCCAGCCACCTGCTTCGGTCCCACTCTGGAGAGTATGCCCAGCAGCAGTGCTGTGGGGGTAGAGCCCATCCCATCCCTGGGCAGTGATGGGGAGCTGGAGTCCATCTCTGAGCTCGATTAGGGGAGTCCTCCCCCCCACAGGGCTGATCCCACCTTGGAGCTGGTGGGGTCAAGGCCCGACCTCTCCCCAGCACTCTGTCTCACCAGGGAGAAGCTGCTGAGGAGGAAGACAAAGCCCCCGTCCTTCTATCTGGACATGGGCTGGCTGGCCAACTACTGGGGCTGTGACGAGGGGCCGCGGAGGTGAGGGAGGGCTCTCTTCTTACAGAGGGCTGCAACTGCTCCCTGCCCAGCCTGGCTTCCACCTGGCTCAGGGGCTGTCTGCCCTTCAGGGCTCAGGCCCTGCCTCCCCATCACCCTGCCTGCTGGTCACAGCTCCCTGCACTGGGTGATGAGGGGGAAGGATGCTGTTTCCCTGTTTCCCTGTTTCCCTGGCTGCTGTGCTGTGGCCAAGCTGAGCTCCTCTGGGTGCCCCTTGAGTTTTGCAGGTACCACCACACAGCACCCATCAACAGCTTCTTCAGCTTGCGGGAAGGCTTGGCCATGCTGGCAGAGCTGGTGAGTGGCACCAGGCAGGCAGGGATGCACCAGTAGTGCCTGTGGGGCTCGGTGGAGTGGTGGGTGCCAGGAATGCCTGTCAGCAGCAGAGACCTTCTGTCTCCTCTCTGCCCACAGGGTTTGGAGAGCTCTTGGGAGCGACACCGAGCCAACTGCACTCAGCTGTGCCAGGGGCTGCTTGACCTGGGGCTTGAGCTCTTTGTGAAGGAGGAGGTGAGTGCAGGGCAAGCCCACCACCACCATAGAGTAGGGGCAGCATGAGGACACAGCCCTGTGCAGCTGGAGATGTGCCTGGGCAGCTTTTGATGCCAGAGAAAAAACTCCCCCCTCAGTGATGCTCTCTCCTGGCAGTGTGCTGGGGTCACCAAGGGCCGTGGGATTGAATCCAGTTTCTCTCTTCTTCAGAAGGTTAGACTTCCCACCATCACCACTCTCAGGGTGCCTGAGGGCTACAACTGGAAGGACATCACAGCCTTTCTGATGGACAACCATGGCATGGAGATCGCTGGGGGCCTGGGCCCCACAGCAGGCAAGGTGGGCAGAGTCCTCCCCTCCTGCTGCCCGTGGCTGGGCACCAAACCCCATATTCCCTGCCACTCTCTGGCTGCTGACAGCGTGTGTAGCTGCCTGTGTCCCATTGCCCGGAGCAACGCATAGCAGCATAACCACACACAATCACCACCTAATTGAATAACCACGCACGTAATTAGCGGGGTGACACCTCTTTATAGGAACGGTGTGTTAAATACGAGCAAGGCATCTGTGCCCAACAACTCGTGCCTGGCTCTCCGTCCATCACCCTGCATGGGGCTGCAGAGGCACAGAGACAAAGGTGGGTCCTGCAGGGAGACGCTCACCCTTCTCCTCCTAGGTCCTGCGCATCGGCCTCATGGGCTGCAACTCAACCAGTGGAAATGTGGACCGAGTACTTGGAGCCCTGCGAGATGCCCTGAGCCACTGCCACCGCAGCAGGCTGTGAGCACCCCTGCTGGGTGGGGGGGCCTGGGGAAGGTGGCCGGGAGTGTTCCCCCATGGCTGCAGGCAGCTGGCAGCAGAGGGACTCCACTGCCTCCCTGGGATGCTGGCGGGAGACACAGCAACACCCAGCAAGCCAAACCACAGTGGAAAGAAGCTGGAATAGCAGTGGACATGCAGGAGAGGGCTGCGCTCAGCGGATGTGAGACATGGCTCAAAACGCCTTCTCTCATCACCCCAGTGGCCTGGCCCCTCAGTTCTTTCCCCTCCCCTGGCCTCAGTGTATGGTGACTCTCAGCAAGCTGGCAGAGGGCTGGATGCAGCATCTGACCATCAGTCCCTTCCCCTCCCATCACCAAGAACCTTGGCCTTCCCTACCCTGCAGTGCAGAATGCCAGCCATCCCGCTCCAGGTTCTGTACCATGGGATGAAGCACCCAGCACCCAGGCGTACCAGGGCAGCCAAGAGGCTGTGTATGTCCCCCAGCTGCAGCAGATGTGCTCACTCCCTCCTACCACCTTTCCTCAATAAAATGACACAGCAGAATGCTGCTCCCTGGCCCTGTAGCTCTCCTTGCACCCCCCAGAGTTTCCAGACACCCCAATGGGGCAGCAGCAGGGTCCCACTCAGCTCTGCTGAGGGATTTCTTGACGGATCTTGGAGAGGAGCTGGGACATCGCTGAGCGGCGCGCACTGTCCTGGATCCGGTACACCTGAAACTAAAGGCAGGTGGGAAGTGAGGGGTGAGAGCTCCCCACTCTGCTTGAGCTCCATGCCCCCACACTGCCAGCCTCCCACAGCCTCTACAGCATGCCAGAGGGCTCTGTGGGGCCAATTCCAGCACATCCCAAACTTCCCAACCCAGGTGGCTTCTGGTGCTGGAAGGGCTGGGGTTACCTGGCTGAGCAGCATGTCAAAGTAGGCTGTGTCCCAGTAGGACCCATCCTTGGTGGGGAGCTGCAGGAGGGCTCGGGTGCCAGGGTCTGCCTGCCAGCTGCCACTGCATGCATGGAGGCCAAAATGGAAGCGGAGGAAGCGTTGGGGGTCCCAGGCAAACCTCTCGACTTTATGGTAGATGGAGGCAAGGTCTGGAGCCGCTCCTTGGAAGAGGTTTTCCTCTGGGTTCAGGAAGTGCGGCAGGTGCTGGGTGGCCAGGCAGCGGAGAAGGATCACCAAGAGTCTGTAGACAGAACCTTCCAGGTCCTGCCAGTCCTCTGGGGAGGGGAAGAGCTCTGTGCTCCACAGCAACACCATCTGTGGGGAGGCAGAGAAGAGCACAGGATCAGGCACAAGGCCTGATCCCAGGAACGCTGTCCCTTCACACCCTGCAGGTCGCCATGCAACGACCTTTGGGGCTGAATCCATGAGGGCTGGAGCAGATGATACCTTTCTGAAGGTGAGATGCATACATCTGCCCCTTTTCTTTAAAAAAAACTGGAACACCACACCCCCCGAAATATCAAAGAATGCAACACAAAGCAAAACACACAGGATTTGGGTTACTTGGAGCTGGAGCCATTCTGTAAGCAGAAAACATCCTTGCATCCTTCCTGACCCTTGGCTTGGAGAGCCATCAAAAGGCAGGGCACACCTGGATTGTGCCACCCAGTGCTGTCCCTAGCATGGCCCCTTTCCAGACCAGCATCATTAGTTGGCATGGCTCCAAAGTGCTGAAAACAGGTTGGGTGGGGAAAGGAGGTTTTTTGTCAGCAGAAACGCCACCCTTAGCCCTGTACAGGCACATCCCAGCACACCAGGGCATGGGGCAGCCTGCAGCAGGGCAGCACAGCGATGCCATCCCCAGCAGACACAGGCAGACCGTGCCAGGGGATGATGCCCTGTGCATCAGCGCAGAGCCCCAGCTCTGAATGGACAAAGTGTCTGCAGCTGGAGGATGCTGGTTCAATCCAAGGAAGAAGCATCAAAGCCCTCTAACCATGGCTGGCAGCAGCATGCCTCCTTTCCAGACAGCCATGGGCTGGTACATCCCAAAGCACTGCAGGCACTCGCCCTTGTTTTTTGGGTTCTTCTGCAGGGGAGCAGCCTTGGCTCTGCTTGCCCAGAGAGCCACGGTCCCAAGCAGCAGAACCAACCTACCTTCAGGTGGTTGAAAGTGAGACTGCCTTGCCCACCCTCCCCTCCCCAGTCCTGGTCACGGAGCTGGTCGAGCAGGCGAAGGCTGTCCAGACGGGGTCCCTTCAGGGTGTCCACTACTCGGAGCAGCTTCAGGATGGGAAGGTGGGTGGAGGATCTGGAGGACAAAAGTGGGGTCTGGTGAAAGGGGAGATGAAGACCTGCATCCTCCCAAGCTGGGGAGAGGGTACCTGCAGTGACTCAGTGTTTGTGGAGATCTGCCCGTAGCACACACATGGTCCCAGCCGTGCAGCATCTTGGATCTACCTCCTGCACTTGCCTCTGACAGAGCAGAGCTTGAGAGGTGTGGAGTGAGATGGGAACTTTGCTGAGCGACTCCTGCCTTCCCAGGAGGAACAGGAGTGGGGCAAAGTGGGGTTGTGCTCCCCCATGTGTAGTGGGGACTGCTGCAGGCTGCCCCAGAGGGGAGGCTGGTTTGGTCCCCAACAAGAGGCCAAGCATCCAGCTGGACCACCTTGTTCCCAGAATAAATATGGACTGGTCCAGCTGGCTGCTCAACCCCTCCATGGGGCCATGTAGTTGTGCTGGCAGGCAAGATCCATCTCAGTCCAGCCCCATTCCATCCTGCAGCCCACCCTGGGGGGAGCCTCATCACCCTGCTGCTGCCAGATGCCCTCAGCTTGTCTCCAAAGCCCAAGCAGGGATCTGAGAACTGCCACCCTCTGCACAGTCAGGGTTCAGCTCCTGGGAATAATTTCAGGGGGCTCCTTTGTTTCCATCCCCTCTCTTTCCTTGAGCTGTCTGAAACTTGGCTAAGGTTTTTTCCTCCAACACTGGGAAGAGGGTTTGAGCATCATGAGGGGGTGACTTCAACCCCTGCGGTTATGTCCCCACCCTTTCCCACCCTCCTTTTGCCTACACCCAGCAGTGCTGCCAGCCAGGGGGGATCTCTGGTGCAGAACAACCCCACTATGCATGCAGGAACCTCTCACCTCCAGCAATGGGGAGAGGCAGGGACAAAGTGGGCCTCTTCTGTGGCCTTCCTGAGGCTGCCTTCAGGGAAGCCCCCATTGCTCTGCCACCGCTGGGGCCGGAGCGGCTCTTGCTGCCTCCTCACCACAGGAACAATGTCAAAGCGAATGGTCTTCCAGCTGCCACGGATGAGCAGAGAGAGCTCCATGGCATCTTCCCGCAGATTTTCAGCACTGATGTCACCTAGATGCAGAGGGTTTGGCAGCAGTGAGGAGGTTACCGCAGCCGGTCCCACAGGCTGAACCAGGTATGTGCTGCAATGCCTGTGGCCACGTCCCACCCCTCTCGACCCATCCCTTTCCAATGCTGCAGTTTGGTTGCAGTTTCCCAGCTAAAACCCCTCTCCCAACCATGCTGGGGTGGTTTTACAGGCAGAAACATCGCGGGGTTCAAGGTCAGGCACAGCAGGAAGTCTCAAGAAATCGAACTGAGCTGTGCTTCTGGGCGGCTGAACGCTGCCAAGAAAAGCAGTGTGGTCCAAGAAAAAGGGACCAGGAAAGGTCTGTTGCTTTGTGGGGGTGGAGGAAGATGAAGGTCACTGGCTTGGCCATGGAAGAAGGAAGGGAATGGTGGACTTGCTGGGATTGGGTTAAGAGACTTTCAGACCCACAGGTCCTCTCACATCACCTTTTCACCTGGGCTGAGCTTTACTTCAAAAAGCACATTGGGAGGTGAAAATGCACAAAGAAGCTTATAGAACTGCTATGGGCATTCCCAGGGTCCCTTCCCACCGCATCTTTTCCAAGGACACTGCTGCCAGCTGGGGCCCATATGTTCACAGGGTGAGACCCATGCCCCAGGGTCCTGGTCCAGCTCCAATGCACTCCCAGCTCACATTCCAAACAGCCTCCTCCACGGAGCAGGGGGCACTTGGAGGCCGAGAGGTGGAGGGTGGGTAGGGTAAGCCAAGCACACCAAGCCCTTGAGCAAACCCTGCCTGGGGACAGCAGGGCTGGATGAGCCCTGCACCCACCAAGAAGCGTGCCATCAGCCCCAGGTGAAGATGCCCGAGGATGACTCTGATGTCATGGGATGGCAGGGGACAGTTTGCATCTTCCCTTCCTTAGTTGATGGCATAGCCTATCCCAGCACACAGCAAGGTGTTTGCTCTCCTGCTCCTGAGGAGCTGCAGGCTTTGGGTGGGCCACAAGCCCAGGAACCTATGTCCCAGCATGTTTGCAGAGGGATCACTGCCAGGCTGGGCTTCCCAGCAGCACTGGAGGCAGCTCCTGGCTGGGAAGCACCCTGCCAGTGTACGCACCTGGCTGAAGCAGGAAGAGGCGTTGGCAGTGCACGATGGCTGAAACAAGGAGTTCTTTCAGGTGCTGGAGGATTTTGCCTGGAACCAGACACACCGCACCACCTCCGTGCTCCATCACATCCACAACACCAGTCCAGTCCTCCAAATCGGTCCCCGGAGAGCACACTTCCAGACAGCAGGTGTTCAGCTCTGAAGGATGCCTGGCCGGGGTGTCCCTGGTCTGGCATGCCAGCACCTTCAGGGTATTGCCGTCAACACGCAGGGGCATCTCTAGAGTGACAGCATCTTCAGAGGCACAGAGAGCAAACTCCAAGGCTTCCAGGTTTCTGGCGTAGTCCACGAGGAAGCGCGGTTCCCTGGCATGGACACTCTCCAACAGGGTGAGCAGGATGTCCTCAGCCCGCTGGAAATGCTCCACCCGCTGCCTCTCGCGGGACACGATCACCCCAAGGTAGCTGTGCCAGAGGGAATTGTTGGCTTCCATGGCAGCTCTGCTGCTCTCTTACGCTGCTCCCAGCAGGAGTAAAAATGCGTGGGCAGGGAGGGCAGGGCTGGGTGCCGGCGTGGGGCGGGCGAAGGGAAGCACAGCCGGGCGTTGACAAGCACCAGCGCTGGGTGACTCCCAGGGCAAACCCGGGGCGGGGGGCTGAGTCACACCGTGGCCCCTCTTCCGGCACTCCAGAAAGGTGACAGCGAGTGCTCAGCTGGCGGCTCATGCCAGGGGAACGCTGTGGTCGCCCACACCCCTCTTGACACAGGGACTACGTGCCGCCAGCACCCTCTCTCAGCCAGTGCCAGGTGAAGGCGACCCTCCGTCCTCCCGGCTGGCCCAGCTCGGATCATCCTGCCCGGCTGCTCCCAACCCGCGCGGCGCCCACGGGAGCTGGGCAGGACCGTGCTGGAGCTGGGCCGTATTGCGGGGCTGTGGAAGGGCTGTGGAAGGGCTGCAGGACCCCGAGCCTGCCTCGCCGGTGCCCAGAGCAGCCCTGCAGGCCCCGTGCAGCTCTGTCAACAGCAGGCTCAGGCTCCATCAGGCTCCGTCTTTCCAGGTGCCGGCAGCCCCCAGCGCCTCTCTGCGAGGAGCCCGCCCCGCCGCACAGACGGGCCCCGCCCGGGGCGCGGTTTCTTGCGGGGCTGGGGGAGAAGCGACCCGGGAGGACGCACAAAGCGAGGTTTCCGACCCCAACGCCGCCGTGGGGCGCGGTCCGGGGCCGGTCCGTGCGGTCCCTCAGCC
>VZTX01031319.1:0-21106 GCA_013400915.1 Pardalotus punctatus | reverse complement strand
GGGGGCGGTGCGCGGGGGGTGCTGGGGGCCCGTCGTGCTTTGCTCGGCGCCATCCCCGCGTCCCCCCGCGGCAGCGCTCCCGGCCCCGGGGGTCACCCGGCGGCGCTCCGGGTGCTGGCTCACACAGTGCGTGGAAGGGCAGGGGCCGGGCGGAGCGTGTGGTCGGGTTTCCCTCGGGAGAAGCCGCCTGAGGCTCTGGGAAGATGCAGTTCTTTGGGAGGCTGGTGGACACGTTCAACAGCGTCACGCAGATATTCTCGAACCCGTACCGCGTGAGGGAGGTGCCGGCCGCCGAGTACGCCGGTCATGCCTGCCTGCGGGAGGAGGGCAGAGTGGCCCTCTACAAGAACAGCCTCGCTCGCTCCTGGGACTGCCTGCTGGTGAATCCTCAGAGCCCGCAGGTCGCGTTCCGGTGAGTGACAGACCTTTAGCTGTCCCTGCTGAGGTGGGAAACCAGAGACCCCAAGCTGGTGATGTGGGGGCTGCTTCGAAGCTGCGGGTGTGCGGTGATGTGCTAAAGCAGCAGGTGGGCTGGGAGGGGTGGATGGCCCATGTGTGTGCTCGTGGAGCGGCTGCCGTCAAAACAGCTCGTGGAAACAGGACAGGGCCCAAACGCTGTGACGACAGGCAGCTGTGCTATAGTTCAAGGCATCCATAGGTGCACATGCATTTCCACTCGTTCTTGTTGCTTATTCAGCATCTGGAGCATAGGCTATTTCAGTGCAAAACCCAGCATTGTTCAGGAAGGGGAGATGCTCTCTGCCAGTGACTTAGTCTTTCTGCTTCCCTTGGAACAAGGGTGACACTAGCTGAAGAAGAATAGGAAAAGTTCCCAGCACTGCTGTTTGCAAAAGAGCTATTTCCCTCAGATGCATGGGATTGGGGTTGTTCTTTTGAGCAGGACCAACCCTGTGCTTTCCTTTTCTCTAGGCTCTTCCAGCTGGACAACGAAGCAGACGCCCTGGTGTACTTTGAGCAATATGCCCAGCGGCTGCGCCCTTTCTACGAGAGCTCGTGCCAGCCCTTGTCCCTGGAGGAGCTCCAGCAGCTCAGTGACTGCCTCCGCAGCCACCCGAGCTGGTCCTCGGCACACATCGCTGTGGAGTTTGGCCACCGTGAGAGCTTCCGGCACAACTACATTGTGAGGCAAGGAGCATGGGGTCTCCAGGGGCTCGGTGCTCAGAAGGAGCTTGGCAGGGCAGGCTGGGCTCTGTGAGAGTATCCCTTCTTCACTGTGGGAGCTGGTTGGTGGGTTTCAACCTGCTGCTGTGGAGCCTGGAGCTCTGGTGTTTGACATAAAGGATTGAAGTGTCCTCATGGAGATACTGGTTAAGTTATTGCAACCTTGTGGAGCTGAGTTTTGGAGGGGGTGGCTGCTGACTTTGTAAGCCCCTGAAGTGGAGGTACAGTAGGACTGTCTGTAAACAGTTTCTGGCCACAAGCCCTTGCTCTCTTTTCATGGGGAAGTTCTGTCATGGTTTAACCCCAGGCAGCAGCCAAATCCCCCACAGCCGCTCCCTCACTCCCCCACCAGAGGGAGTGGGGAGAGAATTGAAAGGGCAAAAGGTCAAAAACTGGTGGGTTGAGATGGGGTCACCTGTCTCAGCTGTGTTTCCTCCCAGCCTCCCCTGCACCCCCTGTCTCCTCACCAGCATGTCAGTATGAAAAACAGAAAAGGCTTTGGCTCTCTGTAAGCCCTGCTCAGCAATAACAAAAACATCTCTGTACTATCAACTCTATGTTCAGCAGAAATCCAAAACACAGCCTCCTACCAGCCACTGTGAAGAAAGTTAACCAGCTAGACCCAGCACAAGTTTACTGAGGATAGGGGAGACTGGTGAGGAGTTAGAGGACTGGAGGGCAAATGGCAGCACCATCACCAGGTTGCTGTCTGTAACCTGTCTCCTGCCTTCCTTTGGGCAGAGGGAGCTGATCCCATATGGAGGCAGAAAAAGGGATGAGAGTCCTCCTTCTCCCTATGGCCATTCCTGGGCCTCATGCTGAGTCCTCTCTTGCAGCTGCGTGAACAACGTAGACAGTGAGGATGGCTGCACCCCGCTGCACCTGGCGTGCCGTAAGGGGGACATGGAGTGCCTGCTGGAGCTGCTGGAGTGCCACGCACGGGTGGACATCACTGACAGGAATGGGGAGACTGTTTTCCACTACGCTGTGCGAGGGAACAACCCCCAGATCATTGAGGTGGGAGTGATGTCTAGTCTGGGAGAAAGTGGGACTAGAACGGGTGTTCTCTGTGCTGTGAGGAGAGAGATGGGAAAACAGCTGCAGACGGGGGAAGAGAAAGTCAGTTCCCTGTGCTGAGTTATTGCTTGAGCCTGATTTCAGCCTCTTATTACCCTTCTTTACTGATGCTGTTTCCCAGCATCAAAGTCCAGCTTCCACCCTGCACTAGAACAAGGATGTTAAGCAAGTTTCCTCAGAAAGTATCCTTCACTGCTGTTTGCATCAGGCCTTCACCCTGCCTTTCCTCAGGCCCATGGCTGTCCCTTTCCCTTCTCCTGAGAGCAGGGTATTTGGTTTTGGGCAGAGTGCTCCCATAGGGAAGTGTTTGTTGAGGCTGCCATGGGGGATTATGTGTTGTCCATAGGCTGAAGGACAGTTCAGAGCTGCCCTGGGCTCTCCTGAGCTGCAGGACCTGCTGTTTGAACCGAGGGACCTTGCATGGAGGACAGCAGTCAGAGCCTCGGGGCAGAGACAGCCTGAAGTCAGAGGTGTTCTTGATTGTTGAGAAGTGCTGGGCAGAGTGACAGGTTCTGTAAGGGCGTGGGTGGCCTTGCACATGATTCCTGAAGTCTGTCAGCTCTCCAAGACTTGGTGTGAGCCTGAGACTGACTCTCCCCCATTGCCTCAACCCCCACGTTTGCCCAACACCTGTTGTGACAGCTCTCCCTCTTCCTACCAGTCTGTGTTGGAGTTTCCTAATGCATGATGAGGTAGGGATGAGGATCAGGGCTTGCCATGCTGTGGAGTGGGCAGTTAGGAGCTTTGTATTCAAAAGATAACCTCTTCTTTATTTTTCTGATGGCATCAACTTGGCTTATTGTCTGAGCTCTCTTTTCTGTTTCTTTTCTCTATTTATTCCTTGCTAAACCAGAGAAAAGAAATTAAATTCCCCCTTCTCATGTGTGCACCAGGGCTTGCAGGGTTTCCCCAGTAGAGCAGTGGGATATTTTTGTGTGACAAACCAGTCAGCACACAAGAGATCTACAATTTAGAGGGAGCAGAAATGGAGAGGACAGGCTGTAGCATCGTGAGGGATCCTGTGCTCCAGAGTCTGTCCTCGGAACTCGGGAAGAGACTGTGCTCTTCCATGTTTGTCTGTCTGTTTATTTACCTATTGTCTTCTTCTTCCAGCTCCTGGGTAGAACCCCAACAACTGGCTTGGACCACCTGAGCCATGAAGGGCTGACAGCTCTGCACCTCGCGTGCCAGCTGGGCAAGGAGGACATGGTTCGGTCCCTGCTGAAGTGCCGTGCCAGCTGCAGCGTCATGGGCACGCTGGGCTACCCCATCCACACAGCACTGAAGTTCTCCCAGAAGGGGTATGTAGTCTCCCCTCTAGTCTGGGGACCTGTGTGCTTGCTCAGCATTGTCCAAGGCTGTGCTCAGTAGGACAGGTCTCATGTGTAGTCATTGGTAAAAGACCAGGAAACTGTCTGTATAGGAAAGAAATAAATGCTTTCAGAATAAAACCTTTTTTTTTTCCTTGAATTAATACATTATTCATATCAGACATCAGCAGAAAGACACAGATTTTAAAAGCTATGTTTGTGAAATACTGTTTCTCAGAATGAGCTGTAGGATGCTTAGGTAGTATTAATTGCTGTACCACTGTCTTTGAGTGCTCTGATCCTAATAAGCTTTCATTTCAAAGCCTGGTTTTTCCTATCTCCTGTGGGCCAGAGATACTCTTGACTCTTAATAACACACTTTGGAATTGAATCAAAAGAGACATAATATTTGCTGCCTGTTTTCTTTGGAGAAATTTGATTCCCTTTGTATATGCTTTATAGTACTTAATTTTCAGAGAGTGTCCAAGCTCTACAAACAGGGCTTTCAAGGCAACACTAGCTGCTGGTAGGTGATTTTTAAACATTTTAAAAAGTAATTGCCAACATTAGTCATAGGCACAGGCTTAAAATGCACATAGGTCACTGAGGTTGCCCTGGGGCTCCATCTCTTGTGCAGGGTTTGTTTGGTGGTAGTGGAGAGGGTATGCTTATTTCATAAATCTACCTGTGTGTTTTCTACACATCAGATATTAGTCTGTTCACAACAGGTGTGGTTTTCCACTTGTAGGGAAGTACACAGATTCTTAATTTCAGCAAGTACTTAACTATTACAGTTCTATCCCTGTGTTTCCATGGAAAGAGATGAGAAGAGAAAAAAAATCGCTTCTCAGGTTTGGAGAGTTTCCAGAAATGCCATATTCCTGTATTAGAGAAGTACCCAGATGTTGCTCCACAACTTATAATTGGGAAGAGGTTCTCCTGCTCCCAACACTGTTTTGCTTGTATGCTTCCTGTTGCGCCCACTCTTTCTATGAAGAGCAAAACAGAAGTGTAGCTGAGGAACTCGCAGGTGTTGCAGAGACCCCGCTGCTGCTGCAGGGTTTCCTGGTTTTCCTCTGCGCAGAAGGCAGGTGGTGATGTGAGTGGAGGTCGAGACAAGACAGCAGCCACCCATCCTGTCATCTCACTGTCTTTCCCAGGTGTGCCCAGGCCATCCTTGAGGCAGATGCCAGCCAGGTTTCCTCCAAAGACCCACGCTATGAAGCCACTCCACTGCACTGGGCAAAGAAGGCAGAGGTAAATGGAACCAATCTGTGGTGAGGGCCTGTGCTGCTAGCCAGCACCCAGTTAATTCCTTCTGTGGCTAACCTGGCCCTTCCTGAGTGCATGTGCAGAGCCCTGGGAGTGTCATAGCCCAGCCAGCACTCCAGTGTTTGATTCCTTTTGCCCTGTGCCAGTTGGTGCTGTTTGCCTCAGGCAGTAGAGCAGTGGAGCCTTGCAGTCAAATAAGCTGGTGGGCTCACCCCTAGTATTTCATCCATGGCTGTGAAACTGCCAGCTTGCCCCTTTTCCCTTTTGTTGAAGAAATTGCAGCACTGTCCCTTGAAGCACAGTTGCCCCTGGAGGGAGCTCTTTTCTCACTACCTGCTGGTTTCCTGGGAGCAAACAGATTGATGCCTTAAAAACTGCAGGGGAAATGTGAGGTAGGCACAGAGTGGTGGCGTGTGGGTGAAAGTCCATCTCCTGCCAGAGCTGGGCAGGATGGTGATAAGCCATGCTGGAGCACGGGAATGATGATTATTGCATGCAGAGGGCATTGCTATAGCAGGGTTCTTTTCCCTCCTGGAGTATCCCATTCCTTTCAGAAATGTCCTGTGGAGTTTTAGCGCAGACCTAGATGTGCTTGGTTTATAAAGAGAAGCTCAGAAAGCAAACTTTTTCCTTTCAGTTTGCAAGGATCCTGGCCTGAGTAGAAACTGTTTTTTTTTCTCTGTTGATCTCAGCCAGTCATTATAATTGTGTATCAATCCCAAAGCATCCAGAAGCTCTAGCCAGACTGTGCAGCCACCAACTAAGTCAGTGGTAAAAGACAGAAACCCCACTGCTTGGAATAATTCAGCTGGCATCTACCAGCCAACTCTATCCAGGCTAAGGCTCCCTCTTCTTCCACTGCTTTGCTTGCCATGAGACCTGGACAGTTTGAGCACCTAGGTGGTGTCCTCATGATTGCTTTATCTCTTTTTGATGTGGCCCCTGCATTCTCGGGCACAGATGACACGGCTGCTGCTCGAGTACGGCTCCGAGGTGAACGTGAGCAGCCGGACGGCCGACATGGCTCTGCACATTGCGGTCCAGAGGGGCCGCCTGGACTGCGCCATGGTCCTGCTGACACACGGTGCCCAAACCAACGCCCGGGGACGCGATGGCAACACCCCGCTGCACCTGGCCATGAAGGTGAGTTTTCTGCAGAGGCTGCTGGGAAGGAGAGATGATTTTCTTGAAGGGTTGAGACAGGGACAGAGTCCTTTGAAATTCAAGGTATTTCCTGTGGTGTTCCCTTGTGGGTGCTTTGGCTAATGAAAAGAGGAGGGAGGGAATGAGAAATCATGTAGCAGCTCTTGACCAAGCTTTCTCTTGTCCCATAGCATGACCACCTGGATATGATCAAAGCGATCATTGTGTTCGGAGGAGATGTCGAGATCCCCAACGATTTTGGGGAGACGCCAGGATTGTTGGCCGCCAGGAGCAGCAAAGGTGAGGGAGCATGTCAGCAGCTTCACAGGGTGAGCCCAGCATCCTGTCTCCCCTTGGTGGCCAAAACAGTGTTTTGGGGGAGAGGTAAAAACATGCCACGCATGGGTGATGCTTCTCCAACATGCTTTCCCAGCTTCTAGTTGCTCATATAGTAAGCACTTACTTTGCTAGTGACATAGACTTTGTATTAAAGCCCTTGATGAATTTTTCTTCTGTGACACAGAGATGCAAGTGGAAAAGCTAGCATGCACTCCCCCTCCTTCAGGTCACCATTGTCAGGCACTGCAGACTCACAACAGAATGATGTAGGCATTGCTGAACGACCCAGGCACAAGCAGACACGGGCAGTTCTTCAGGGGCAAGGAGCATGTGGTACACACCCTTGAAGCTGCACAGCAGTGGATACTCCTGCTATACACAAGTCCTGCTTCCTGGTGTTTGGGGAGAGATACCTGGGATGTGTTTTGCCCTACCCCAGGTCATCCCGGAGGCTTTGTGAGGGTCAAGCCTGCTGTGAATTCGGCAGAGCACATTCCCCCTTGGTGTGTGCATGCACTGGTTCTCTTTCTGATCTGTAACTCCCCCTTCGTCACCTAAGGTGCGAACCGGAAAGTGCTCTTAGACCTGCTGCAAACTGTAGGGACCGAACGCTGCCACCCACCACCCAACCCTGACTCCCCAGGCCTGGCACCATCTGCCACCTCCTTCCTGGAAGGCCAACCTTCCTCACGGAGCAACCTCAACAGCTTAGGTAAAGCCTTCCCTGGCCCTCCCTCGCTCTTCTCCCTTCTTGCTTCACAGTGCTGTCTCAGACCTCTTCTTCAGATGGGCTGTCTAAGGACTGTCAAAGCTCTCAGTACTGGGTGACTCTGTGGTGATTCTGTCTTCATTCATCTGTTGCAGGATCCCATCTCTTTTCTCTGCTGTTTCCCTGTGTGTGTATTCTAAACTCTTGTACTCAAAATATTTGTTTTATAGACCTGACACAATGTAGCTCTGTAAAAAGAAGGACTGATTCCCTCACCTCTCTGGAAGAGGGGGCACTTAGTTGCCTGCATGTAGTTTGTCCACTGGGTCATGTACAGAAAGGGAGGTACTTGCTCATCTGCCTTGAGGACCTCCCACTGTTGTGCTGGGCACAAGGAGATTTAGAAGTGTCACTTATTCAGATCCTGGAGGCCTGCAGCTGGGAGAGGGAAGGGCTGAAGCCTGAGGATAAGTGACCTTGATCACAGTGTTTGTTTTGCATAGGAAAAGCCTGCCTTGAGACAATATGATTGTGTAGTAGCTTGTGCTCTATGCTGCCCCAGACTGTGAATAAGCACATGCATCTATCCTAGATGCCAGGCTTTCTGCCTTTAGGGAGCTCCAGAGCTCAGGCAGAGGCAACAAGAGGGGTTGTGCAATAGGCAGTGGGGGAGCTGACTTGGAGGGTCATGAGAAGAGCATGCAAGCAGCTAACACCTGCTTGTGGACCACTTCCCATCTCAGGTTGGAGGTTTTCTTTGCAAGGCACTTCTGTGGGGCTAGAGGACGATCCTGGAATGTGTCTGTGTCACCACAAATCTCACGGGCTGCTGACACCAGGACTTTCTTCTCACCACAGCCTGGTGAAGGCAGCCCATGCCCAGTTTCAGCTCTGATGCAGTGACAGAGCAAAATCTTTTTTTGTAATGGACTTTGGCCCTTGAAGAAACTCCTCCCCACATTCAGTGTCATCCACAGCCGCCTTCTGGCCTGGGTGATGGCAGGAGTATGTAACTTCTCTCCCCCTGTTCTTTCTTCTTTTGGTTTCGCAGGCTGGCTTCTCACCTAGCCTGGATCGGTGCCCCACACCCAGGGTGGCCTGGGTGAACATCAGCTGAGGGGTAATGACAAGTCACCCTGTCCCCACAGCTCTCCTGCCTAGGTTACTTTGAGGAGTAGATTTAGGTTTTATCTTAACAGCTTGCAGTAAACTGCATAGTGGGCACGCTGCTGGGCTCTGCCTTCTCTCTCACCCACTGTGCACATCCTCTGCTTCTCCAAATCCTATGTCTTTGCCAGTGCATCTCCAGCTGCCCACTCTAAAGGATGGTGTTGCTGTTCTTTGGTGTGGAGTTAAATTTGGGGGGTACTTGTTGGCTGTAGGTAAGATGGCTTGTGTCTTCTGCAGGGACCTTTATTTGATGGGCAAGGGAGTTGGATATTCTCTCTGTGTTTATGGTGGAAATTGGTTACCACACTGGTGATCTCTAATTTTATTATTTTTTTTTCCTTTTGCATGTTCATGGCCCTCTAGGGTACAAGGACCTTCTGTATGTTTCTGCAACGCTCGGACAGTTTTTGAAGGCACCAGATGTTGTGGACATGCCCAGTGAGGCTAGAAGAAAGTAAGTGAGGAACAGCTTCTGTCCAGGCTCCTGTGCAACTTGAAGGTGAAATCCTTGTGTGAATTCTTCCCTCCCACACCCATGGGGATGGCATCCTCAGAGCTGACATTATTTCATGTCCATCAACATTGCAGTTTTTGCCAGCATCTTTTGAGAAATCTCTGCTTCCATAAATGACCCTTTCCTGTCCTGCCTGGAGCTGCAGTGGAGCCTGAGCCCAGGAGGTGAAACCCTGCTCTGTCCCTCCGCTGTGCCACTGGGCACCCAACAGTGTTTAGGCTTTGTGATTTCCCCATCTCCACACACTGCTCTGATGTTCATTCAGCTCCTCTGCGCTGTCTTGGGAGTGCCTGCACCTCGCCTTGTGTGGAGTGGAGGAGGAGTTGACGCTGAAGTGCTGCTGCCAGGATTTAGGGCTGTGTGCTTTTTTTATTTATGACACAACACCCTTTACTGTGTAGTAAGGGGCTTGGGTGTATTTTTGGCTGGTGACTCTCTTTCTGGTGTAAAGGTTAGAGATGGCTATGCAAGAGCAAGGGATGTTGCAACAGCTCTGACAAGGCTTATTGGACATGTCTTGTTTTCACCTGAGAAGGCAGTGCTGGATTTATTTATTCACTGATTACACTGTCTGCAGCAATCTACTTACTGGCATAGCTTCCTGTCCCCAGGGCCATGTTCCCACACAGTGTTCTGTGATTTGTAATCTGTCCCACATCCCCCAGTCATCTGTGTCTGTTTCTTTCCAGTCAGGACCGGCTTCTGTGCTTGGATGGAGGGGGCATCCGGGGCCTTGTGCTCATCCAACTTCTCCTGGCTATCGAAAAGGCTGCGGGCCGTCCCATTCGTGAGATTTTTGACTGGATCGCAGGGACCAGCACCGGAGGGATCTTGGCTCTGGCTATTGTACATGGTAAGGACATAATGGATCCCTTCTTGCTCTGGTGGGCCTTAGTGTTCCTCTCTGGGGAGCAGATGTGTGGTGGGAGCTGTGTCTCTGAGTCCTGACTGAGATCTTTGCTGCCTGCCGAAGGAGGGAAGGGATATTCCTTAATGAAGGAAAGCCTAGACCTGGCTTTGTGCTCACTTCTCACATCAGCTGGCTTTGAGCAGCTTTTTGGGTTTTGGGAAGTGCATGGTGGCAGAGTTCAATGTTCTGTTCTTCCTGTGCTCTCCACAGGGGCCTTAGAGCAAGGTGGTTGATACATTCTGGTAATGGGAAACTTCTTCAAGCTTGCTCTTCCTCTGTAATCCTTCCCAGTCAGGCTGCTGAGAACCAAGCAGATGACAGGCAGCTTGGGCAGGGGATAGGACTGGGAGTGATGCCTCGCACCTCCCACTTGTCCTGGAAAGTCCTAGCTCTGATGTGCTGTTTGTTCTGCCTGCCTTTCCTCCCATCCGCTGCTCCTGCCAACACTGTTCCCGTCTCAGGGAAGCCCATGGACTACATGCGCTGCTTGTACTTCCGCATGAAGGACATGGTGTTCCGGGGGTCTCGGCCCTACGAGTCGGAGCCCCTGGATGAGTTCTTGAAGAAGGAATTTGGGGAGAACACCAAAATGACAGATGTCCGGAAACCCAAGTAAGTCCTGCTTTCAGCTTTGCTGGTTGATGCTGTCCTGCACGTGCTCTAGACCTGTCTCAGCAGAGATGCTCAGCCTCTCCTTAGAGCAGATCTGGAAGAGTGTGATGTGCTGACTATTGAAGTCCTAAGTTGTTTTTTTTTCCATTTTACTCTTATTCTCTTATGTCCTCTTCCCCAGGGTTATGGTGACAGGAACATTGTGTGACCGACAACCAGCTGAGCTCCACCTCTTCCGAAATTACCCTGTACCAGAGACAAAACGCTCCACTGAATACAAGACAAGCGCATCTTTCAAACCACTCACTCAGCCAGAAGGTAAATGATGGTACACAGATGTCCAGCAGGTTGATTGGGGAGGTTTCATCTCTCAGAGACAGATTTCTTGTTCTTCCCATTGCTCTAAAAATCAGGGTGTCCCAGCAGTGGCTCATCCCTCATCTTGACTTGTAACTAGGTCCTAGTGATGGTTCCCTTTTCTCCCCTCCTCCCTTGGCATCTCTGGTACCAGGAACAGGGGCTGGCTAGCAAGGTTCATGAGGAGGGGGTCTGCCAGAGGAATCCTGCACAGTCAGTACCTTTCCCTGGGCTCTAAAGGAAAAACATGGAAAAGCCACATAACCAAAGCATGCAGCCACATCCAGCTTGCTGCTTTTTCTGGCAGACATAACTGGTTCACTGTCAAAATAGCAGCAAGGAAACGGACAGAGAGTGTATTTGACCTGGGATATGTAGAAAGTGGTGACATCTTTTAAAGCCCCACAGAGTCATTCTGCACATCTGAGTGCTACTCTTGGGAGAAAGAGGCACAACCATGTAGAGCAGGGTTTCCTGGGATTGCAAGCCATCCTGATTTGTGTTGGTGGAGCTGGGGTGCTTTCTGTGCCCAGCAAAGTTGCTGCAAGAAGCCTTTTGCTCTCTGCCCCTGCAGACCAGCTCGTGTGGCGCGCTGCCCGCTGCAGTGGTGCGGCTCCCACTTATTTCCGGCCCATTGGCCGCTTCCTGGATGGAGGGCTGCTGGCCAACAACCCCACCCTGGATGCCATGGCAGAGATCCACGAGTACAACAAGACACTGATCAAAAAGGTGAGGGAAATCCTAGCCTTGACTGTTAACTGGAGTTTTTTGGCCCACTGAGCCTCTCTTGAAAAGGAAATGGGTTTGGGAGTGGATGCATCTTAGTGGGTAAACAAGTTAGCAGTGCAGGAGCCTAAAAGGGAGTGTAAGGAGGGGGTAGGTGTTGGGAATGGTGGCTGGGAGGTGAGATACCTCTTCTAACAAGGGTGTGAGAGGGAGAGACAGTCTCATCATCCACTTGTTGCTACTTTGAACACGGATGATTCAGTTGATGGTTTTATGTAGCCCTTGATGTGGCTCTGCAGGGCCTTTTTCTGCCCAAAAGTAAATGGAGAAGACAAGGATGGGGTACTCTGCAAGGCTGAAGAGTGAGTGCCTTCTGTGGTGCAGCAAGTTCTTCAAAAAGATGAATAACCAGTGGCAGCTATTGCTCCTGTAGCTGAAAGGGGAGGTGTGTTGACAGAATGATTGAAGAGTTGGATTGTTTCATGGTCATCTGGTCCTAGGACTCATCTCTGGGGTGATCCCATGGGTTTGGGTGTGGTCAGGGGGGAAGGGACAGAACAGTGCAAGTGTTGAAGTCCTGTGGGTTACACCTGTCTCACCAGGCCATACTTAGGGGGACGATGAGGGGAGAAAAGGCTGCCAAGCCTTTTGCCTTGGCTTTCAGAGCTTCCCCAGGACTACTGTGAAAGAGATGTTCCACTTTCATTGTCAGTCCCTGCAAACAGATCTTTTGTTTGTCCTCAGGGCCAGAAGCAGGAAGTAAGAAAACTGGGATTGGTGGTCTCCCTGGGGACAGGGAAGCCTCCGCAGGTCCCAGTGAGCTCTGTGGATGTTTTCCGCCCCTCAAACCCTTGGGAGCTGGCGAAGACCGTCTTCGGGGCCAGGGAGCTTGGCAAGATGGTGGTGGATTGTGTGAGTACTGGGAGGAGGGGATGGCAAAAGACCCCTGGGGTTGCTTGCAGGGAGGGAGAAAAGGTTTCCTGTTTCTAGCTTCCTCCTTTTGGAAGTAAATTCTATTTCCTTGGAACTGCTCTGACCATGAATGTAGTGGGTAACCTAAGAATTGCAGGAGCACAGCAGGCCTGAAGACTTGTCTGCTTCTTTGGGGTTTTGAGTGCCCCAAAGGGACACTTATCCCTAAGGGATATTCTTGCAGCTGAAAGGAGCTGAGGACAGGATGGTGGTCAGTGACTCTTAGGAACATTTGCAGGTGTGAGTTTATGAAACTCAGTATCTTTCCAGGAAGCATTGTTCATCATCTGAGTGACCTGGGCAAAAAAAAAAATAAATTAATCATGCCTCAGAAAACAGTTAATTTTTCTTTAGAAAAGCTGTGTTTTCCCCACTGGGGAAATTAGTAAATACTAGAGAAGTGCGGGAGTCACTAATAAAAAACAGTAGTTGAGAGCTGTGGTTAGCAGCACTGTGTAGCAGGCATGTGCGCTTGTACACTTCAGAAGACGATCATTAAATGTTTTCATGAAAACACTCTAAATGGATGAAAACCAGAAAGATCAAAACTGAAGTTCTGACTATGATCTAAATTCTGTTGCTTTATCTTCTTTTTAGCTTCCTGAAGTGAGAAAATGCCCACAGTCCCCCTGCTTCCCCTGTCTTTTATCTCAGGGCTACCAGGGAAGCTATCCCAGGATAGCCCAGTAAGCCTGAAGTAATCACTGGGCTTGGACAGAATGGATACAGAGGAAATCCCAAAGAGACTCTCATTTAGATCATGCTGAGAGTTTCCATGAAGCAATCCACTCTGTGCTGTGATGTGTGAAGGGTCTGTAGGGTGCAATTTTTGTGTCCCAAGGATAGGGAGCACTGTTCTTATGTTAAAAAAGAAAAGCCACCCCACTCTTGGTGGCGAGCCGTGCCATCCAGGATGCACTTGCTCCTGTTTTTGTTGTCCCTTTGCAGCTTGTGTAGTTGGACTGGGTGCCAGGGAAGCCTTTTGTAGGCAGGGGCAGAGCAGTCAGGCTGTAACTGCAGGCCTGTTTCTCCTGCAGTGCACTGACGCAGATGGCCCAGCTGTGGATCGTGCCAGGGCCTGGTGTGAGATGACGGATGTCCCATATTTCCGGTAGGAGCTTCCTTTCCGCTTTCTTGCACAGACCTATTTTTATCCCTCTCACTTCAGACCTGGCTGTGGCGTGCGTCATCCCAAATGGCATCCCCTCCAGAGGCACGCCCGCCCAGAGCTGTCCCCAGCCCCCTGCACACGCCTCGGGGACATAACAGAGGGTGCCCTGGCCTCCACAGGAGCTGGGGCACCTGGCATGCCTGGTCTGGGGCCAGTTAGGGGAGGCTTGGGGGGTGCTGTCTAGCATGGTCCTTCGGGATGTGCATCCCTGCCCTGTTCACCCTGCACAGCCTGTTTTAGACTGGTCCCTCATGCTGCAGTTGCTTCACTGTGGCTCAGCGTTGTGTGTGGCTGGGCCTTGAAGGAGGGGAAGGCCTCTGCTCGGCAAGCCTGACAGATCAAGGGCCAGTGAGCACGCCGGTGGTGGGAGCCACTTGGTGAGAGTGTCCTGCTCGGCAGGCTTGTGTCTGGTCACCTCTGTGTCTGCGCCCAGCTGGTGATGCTCTTGCTGTCTGCAGGCTCAGCCCTCAGCTGCACTCGGAGGTGGTGCTGGACGAGGTGAACGACGCCGTGCTGGTGAACGCTCTCTGGGACACCCAGCTCTACATCTACCAGCAGCGGGAGCAGTTCGAGCAGCTGGTGCAACATCTCTGCCGATGACTGACCTGAAGGCTCCTGTTCTGCATTCTGAAGGCAAGGAGCAACAGACACTGGAATGGTTCATATTTGCCCTTGAACCAAGGTGTTGAGGTGGGGGAGAGACTAGTAATAACCAAGAAGAGTTAATATTTAATAGACAGCAGTGCACGTACACACCTATTCCCAGACACAGAATGTATGACATGTATGACAGCTGTGAAATGCTGACAGTTATCTGTGCTGTAACCCCATCTCTGCTGCTGTGCTTGGTTTTGCTGCCCTGCTCTCTGACCCAGAATCCAGAGCCCCTTACTTGTCCTGAGCTGTAGCAGCTGGAATGTCTCCTGTCTGTGCAGTACCTCCACTGACAAAGCACCGTGCACCTTCCCATATCACAGAACGGGCCAAGGCCTGATAATGCTTCAGGGATTGCTTGGCCCACTGGGTCCAAGGTATTTCAGAGTGTATAGTATGGGAAAAAAGGATTATTTTTCCCTCAACATACCCAGTTTGAAGGAGAGCAGAAATGCTGCAACTCTTTGTGGTAGATATGAAGCAGAGTGTTGCAAATGGCCTTGGGAGAAGGGTGAGCCTTTCCTGAGACTGTTGTGTCTGCAGCAGCTTCTCCTCTGCCCTCTGAGATGGACTGGCAACACAGGGTACTGACTGTGCCTGGGGAGGGAGCAGACTCCCCCACCCAGGACTTTATTGTGCCCCTGATTTGCTGTGCTACTCTTTGCTCAAGGGCTGAGATGTGAAAGCCTGCCTTTACTCACAGCAAGCTCAGTGGAAGGGACAAGAGCCTTGGCTTGGTAGAGAGATCATTTCTCTTTATTCTTAAAATGAAACTGAAATGCTCTGAGATCGGTTCCCACCAAAGAAGCCAACCCTGTGACAATTTGGATTTACTTTTTTATTATGACTGGAAATTCTACTGTGATTGGTACACCGCTCCTTGTTTCTGCAGTAATTTTTGCATATTTATAAATAATTTATATATCTATTTAGATGTGTTTTGAGGAGTAACCCGAAAAACTGAATTTTTAATGGTTTTCTTCTGAGTGAATGGACTACTGTTGCCTGTTTCTGAGACACTAAACATGTCCTAAAATAAAGAGGGATTTGCATTTGCTTCCAATGTCATGCGGTCCATGGTGGTCTTGTCTTTCTCTTCATCCTCCAAGTTCCCAGAGGAGTTCCAGACTTGCAGGCTCTGAATTTCTTACATTTAGAAAATCAGGAAAAGGGCTCCTTGAGACACAGGATTTATACCCTTTGTATGAGCTGAAGAGGTCAATGAGCTGTCCCTGCAGCCAGCCCTGGGTGCATGTGTGTGGTTGTTCCACAGGAGTTGCAACCAGAATAGAGAGCTGAAATATGAAGGTCCTCTTGGAGCTGGCCAGGCCTAGAAAATAAACACTGGGTTTTGCTTGATCCTTCTCTTCCCAGGCGTGTGCCCAGGAGCAATTGCAATGGCAGTGCTGGTCCCAGCTCACCAGAGGTGAAACCTGGGAAAGAGTTCAGACAGCAGCCTGTTTCTGCTGTTAGAGTTGCACTGAGAGGGGGAGTGGCAGGGAAACCTAGAGCCAGAGGGCTGAAGCCTGGGGTGGGGGAATAATGGGCAGGGGAGAGTTGAAATTTGTTTAGCGTTTTCCTTATGCTCCCCCCTGCCTGCTGCTTTCTGCTGCCTACGATCACAAACTGATAGGGATCTCCTGACTCATGAGGTGCCTGTGTGAGGGAGACCTGAAGATGCTCCTCTTGCTCAGCACAGTGATGCCAAACAAGCCCTGTTGGAGTGGTGGCAGTGCTGGCGGCAGCGCAGCCATAAGGCGGTGACGCGGGCAGGTGGCCGGCGCTGCAGGTGTCAGGACAGGCAGAGCTGGGTACCAAGCTGGCAATCAATAATGCAAAGAGGCGGTCACATGTCCTTGCTGGCTGTCGCAGGATTCTTCTCTCCCCCCCAGAGTCTGGTTACTTCCAGAGATCAAGTTCCAGCCTCTCGGCTGGTGAATTATTAAACTCCATCAGTGCTCCCTTTGTACCACGTCTGTGTCTTCCTGCTGTCCTTCCTTGCTGGTGGCAGGCTCTTTCCATCCAGCTGGCTGTGCAGAAGTAAAGTCCTCCAGGCCAGTACAGCACCTTGTACTCTCCTTTGCTCCTTGCTTCTCTGTGGGAGAGTGAATAGGCTGCAGAGATGGATCTGTCCTACAGATCCACCATCTCCATCTATAAGGTGAGTGTTGGCATCAAAGGCTGCTCCTGTCTGCATATGGGAGACGTGTGGGTGGGAGATGAGCATTTTCTGCCAAAGGCTTCCTTGGGTGGACAGCTGAGGGCTGAATCCGTTTCCAGGCTGAACTGCAGCAGCTCCTGTGGGCTCTGGGCTGTGTTTAGGAGCAGATGGCTGGCAGGAGGAGAGTGTGGTGTGGGTCCTAAGGGCAGATTTGAAGGAATTGGGCAGCCAGGGTGGTTTGGACATGGAGCATGAAGGGTCGCACACCTTGGTTGCTGGTAGGAAGAAGTTCGATGGGCTGGTTTGCCCCTCCCTTGAAAGAGTGTCTCTGATCTCATAAATGCTTCTCTACACCTGTCAGTGCTGAACCAAGGTGGGGAGGACTGACAGAAGTGGGGAATTGCTTATTCCGGTCTCAGGACTTCTCTGTAGTCGATGGGCACCTTTGATAAATGCAAATAAAAGTGGAGAATCTGGTTGTCCATCCCTTCTCTTACTAAACTGCTGAGTCTGGCAGTGCATCCCATCGTGGCCAGGAAAGGGTTGTGTTCATGCCTGGGTAATAACCAGCGGCCCTCTGGCTGGCTGTGGGGTGAGGGAAAAGGCTGCTCAGATCCCTTTGGAGTTTCTCCCCTGCCTGCAGTGGGTGTGGGACCTTGGGAGAAAGCCATCTTCATTCAGGCAACCACTTGGCTCTGCAGTGGGCTACCTTGCCCTCTGGCTTGGCTCTTCTCCTGGCTGGCTTGGGAGGGCTGAGGGCAGCTGAAGTTCCTAGCCAGCCCCGATGCAGGGAGCTGGCTGTGCATGGCTGTACCCTGCCTCGGTTCCAGTGCTCCAGAGGGGGCTCTCACCCAGCCAAACCTCAGCGGGGGAGCCTTGACCAGCTGAGGTCTCTGGGCATGAGGAAGAATGGCATTAATGTGCTTCTGCCTGGTACAGAGCATCCTGGAGCAGTTCAACCCTGCGCTGGAGAACCTGGTGTACCTGGGCAACAACTACCTGCGAGCCTTCCACGGTGAGTGGGGTCCTGCATAGCCAGGGCTCCAGACCATAGTGCTGCAACCAGCCTGGGCATCCCCTGTGCCATCACCCAGGACAAGGGTGCTGGTCTGTCACCTCTGACATGTCCTGAGCTGCTCTAAAGCACTCTTCATCTCCAGGACCCACTGCTGATGGGGAGAGATGGGGTGCTTATGGGTGAGGTACTGAGGGGTGACTGTTCTGTGTGCTGCTTGCTGGAGCTGGTGATGGTGGGAAGGCAGGCCAGAGGCTTAACCACCCCTCTCCTCTCCCACAGCATTATCCAAAGCAGCTGAAGTGTATTTTAAGGCAATTGAGAAGATCGGGGAGCAAGCACTGCAGAGTTCCACCTCACATATGCTGGGTAAGGCTCTCCTGCACATCATCTTCTGTCCTGTGGTGAGCCACAGTTACACTTTTCTGGCCTTCTCCCTTAGTTGGTCCCTTTCCAGGTATTGGGGCAAGAGAGACAACTCCTCTAAATGGTGTCTCTCTGTACCATGCCCTGTCCAGGTGGTGAGAATCAAATTTATTGTGCATCCTTGAGTATTTCTCACAGCCCCAGAACTCTTCCCTGTATCTCTTTGAGATCAATGAGTGAGCCTGGCTCCTGGGATGTACCTCCAGTGATGGACCTCTCACAGAAACCAGTCCCTGTTGAGGCATTCTGCTCCAAGAGACAAAATTTTCATCATGGAGGAAGCATTTTTCTCCTCCTTGGAGGTGTGAGGGAAAGGCCAGGGACTGTGCACTGATAACAGCTGATGCAGTCTCATCCTGCTGAGCCTGCAAGCAGCTGGAATGGCATCTTGGGGTTGAGGGGCTTACACTCAGCAGAGTGAGTAGGTAGGGACTGCTGAAAATGCGTTCAGGAAACTGCTCCACTGCTAAACATTTTAGTAAAAAGCTTCCAGCAGATGTAGCCCTTCCGCAGACTGACTCTTTTTGTCATGTGCCCCTCCCAGCTAGCTCGTGTGCTCCCTGTCATCAGTCTCTTCCTTTCCTGTTTCATAATACCAGCACCAGTGAAGCAGGACCATGCACAGCATCGGAGCAGGTGCTGGAGCTGCCTTCCCATAGGACAGCCAGAACCGTGCACCGCAGCTTGGGAGCAACTGGGGTTAGAAATGGGGCCTGTAGGGGCTGTGGCAGAGCAGAAACCCAGCACCCAGAGCCCACAGCAGAGGCGAGGCTTCCTGCTGACCCCTGGGGCTGTAGCAGGGCACTGGTCCAGCCACTCCGTGGGCTGGAGTAACCCTGAACTGGCAGTGTCTGAGGAGGAAGGCTTCCAAGCTCTCTCAGGGTGCAGAGAGCAGTGCTTTGTGATATCTCGTGGACTTTCACAGCCATTTATCATCAACCTGAGCTGCACGCTGCTGGTCTGCCTCCTCGGGCACACAAGAAAATGGCTGCAGGATTTTTCATCTTCTCCTGTCTTTTTTTCCCCTGAAGGTGAAATTCTGATGCAGATGTCTGACACACAGAGGTTACTGAGCTCCGATTTGGAAGTTGTGGTGAGTGGTTTTCCTGGGGGCTGGTGGAGGTGGAGAGTAGAGTGATTTCCTTAAATACAGCATTTACCATATTCACCCCATCAACTGCCCTCACACATGCCTGCAGGCAGGTTCCTGCCTCCCTGCTATCCCTGCTGCACGTGGCAGAGGAGGGTTACAGGGCTGGCATGCCCAGAGCCTGGCTGTGAATGAGTCACTTGCTCAGGAGGTTTTATGAGCCACCCCTTATCACAGTGCATGCAACATCCCACACGGTAAAGGGATAAGGGTGATGGCTCCTTCACCTCTTTCAGGCTCAGACCTTCCACGTAGACCTGCTGCAGCACATGGAGAAGAACAGCAAAATGGATGTGCAGTTCATCAGTGTAAGTGATGAACTCCCTTCTCCTCCTCAGCTCTCCCTGTTTTCTTCTCCCCTTCAGCCAAGGGCTTTTTCTTGAGCACTGGAGGTGTTTCCTTGATTTTTCTCAGTAGGAGTTAGGGGGGCTTATCTTCTCCCATCATGGAACAAACCCCCCTTGTTCAGCTGATGATGAAGGGCTAAACAGAGCATGTGTCTGTTCAGCATGGGACTCACCAAATGCTTCAGCAGGGCTGAGAGACTTGGCATCCCAAAAGCAGAGTTCCCAGCTTCCCCAAACCACAAGCTCTGCACGGCTGTGGGTCCTGTGCTGTTGTGGCCCAGCTGGCCATGCTGGTGGGTGGTGTCACAGGGGGAGACAGAAGCTTGGGGACTTGCTCCCAGTACTGGGGCAGCTGGGTGCCAGTCCTTGCTCATGAGAGCTGGAGGTTCATCAGCACCCTGGGGCCATTCAAAATGAAAAGAAAGGTAACGAAAGACTTTTTATAAGAGGTCAAGGTGAAGCCTGATTGCAGGCAGACTGAGATGTCCAACCACCCACCGATCAGAGTGCTGCCTCACAGCGGGGCTGGGTCTCTGGTTCCTTACTGAGCCTGGCTTCTCCCTGGCAGGAGAGCCAGAAGCAGTATGAGCTGGAGTACCAGCGAAGAGCCACCAACCTGGATAAGTGCATGGCAGAGCTGTGGAGAATGGAGAGGGCTCGTGATAAAAATGCCCGGGAGATGAAGGTAAGCAGTGATTGCAGGGAGGGCTGTTGGTAAAAAGAACTGGATGCTTTCTCTGGAGCCAGGGCTGATTTCTCAGCAGCCTTAGCCAAGGGGTTGCCCCAATATTCAAAAGGCTTATCTGGAAAGTAGGAAACTCCTGTTCTACAGGGTGCTACTGACCTGTGGTACTCACTCCTGACAAGCCCTTTCCTCATTTAGGAAGCCCCAGTAAGAAAGGATTTAATCCCTGGCACTCTGCTCTGGCTCCTCTCTGCTGCTCCAGCACTGCAAGTGGACTGGGAATCTGATAGACACAATGACCTCTTTCAACCCTTCCCCTGAGTCTGCTCTACTGGATTTTCACTGATCCCTTCCTCCCTTTTTTTTGCCCTGTTACACAGGAAAATGTGATTCGGCTGCGCTCGGAGATGCAGGCATTCGTGTCTGAGAGCCAGAGGGAGGCTGAGCTGGAGGAGAAACGCCGCTACCGCTTCCTGGCTGAAAAGCACCAGATGCTCTACAACACTCTCCTGCAGTTTTACAGCAGGGTACAGCCCTGACATGCTGGGGAGCAGAGCTGGGGGAGCAGACAGCAGGGCTGGAGGGGGAGCATGCCTGCAGGAGAGAGCCAGGGCTGAGCCACTCCTCTGGTGAAGGATGCCTCTGTGTGTGGACTGGGCAGGAAACTATTTTGTTTTCTGCTGTGAGGTTCAGGCTGGCTGTACTAGACTGGGAGAACATGTCTGGGGCTGAGGATGGTGCTGACATAGGATTAGCTGGGTGTGAGAGTGATGGAGGAAGGAAGGGTGCTGTAGGTGTTTATAGCAGGGTCTTTGGGACCATGGGATCTCTCCTGCAGGGTGCCATCCTGGAAATTCCTTCCTACAGGGAGCTGTTTGGCCATTCCCACAAGCCTGATTGTGGGAGGATCTGGTGTTTAATGCATGTGTGAGCCTTAGGCTTTCTCTGTAGCTGGTCTGTCCTGTCCATCACCCCCTCTTCTCTCTTTTTCCCCAGGCTCGGGGCATGATCCAGACCAAGGCACCACAGTGGAAGGAGCAGCTGGAAGCCACCCGCAACCCCTCGAACAGCCACTCACAGGGCCTGCTCCCAGCCTCCCGTGGCCAGGGGTATCCATCAGGACGGCTCACGCCCACCCACCTCGACATGGTGAGGAGCCCACAGACAGCTTCACCTTGTTCGGTGAAATATTGGAACAGGTTGC
>VZTX01031315.1:0-36512 GCA_013400915.1 Pardalotus punctatus | reverse complement strand
GCGGGAATGGCCAGGGGGAAGGCGTGCTTCCCGCAGCCGGGCCGAGCTCCCCTCCATCCCGGAGACTTTGGGCCCGGTCAGGGAGGGAACTACAACTCCCGGCGTGCTCTTCCCCTGCTCCTCCCTCTCCGGGCTGCGCCTGCGCCGTCATCCTCCGCGAGGAGCCCGGCGGCCCGGCCCGGTTGGTCTCGCGCGGCGGCCGTTGCGGGGCAGCCCCGGTCTGGCGGGTGCTGAGGGAGCGAGGGCGGGACGCAGGAGCGGGGCCCGAGGCGGCCGGGAAGAGGAGGCGGAGTGCGCTCCGGCTGTGAGGGAAGGGCACGAACAGCGTGTGGTGGCGAGCTGAGCCTCCGGCCCGCGCTGCTCTCCTCAGCCCCCGGGACCAGGGAGCTTCGGGAGACCTGTGACAGCGGCGGCACCGGATCCCCAGGGAGGGTAAGCAGCTCCCTTGAATGCCACTAGGAAACCAGTAGGCGCCAAGGACTGGAAAACAGTGGGTTCTCTTTCGCATAAACAGCTTGCTCTTTACCTGCCACCCATTCCCAAGCCTGCTTTACTCCTTTCCTGGATAAGTAGCAGCAGGTGCTTTTTGACCAGGACGAAGCACTGTGAATTTTTGTGGGGACGTAGACATAAAAACACGAGAAAAGCAGCTTTCTGCTCAGTTCTTGGTGATATTTACTCTCTAATTCTGATGAAAGTTACAGCAGAAACAAACCTTTTGCTTGCAGGTCCTTTGTGTTTTGTGTCGTATGGTAGGGGTTTGGTTTGGGTATGTTAAGTTTGAGAACCATGTAAGTTGTTAGTAAGGAGCTTAGGCCCTGGCCATCTATCCTGAAGGCACTGGCAGTATGTAGTCAGAGCCTAAGAACGAAAGTATTCACAGAAAAAGCTTCTAAATGCCAGGAAAACTAAGAAAAGTGTATTTATGAGGGTGAATTAAATAAATTAAAGTATTTTCATCTTTTCAGGTCATTAATTTGTATTTCTTTAATGTATTTTTTTTCCTTTTCTCTCCACATTTTAAGGAACATGGAACAGTGAGCTCCCTTCAGTTTCTTGTGTTTCTCATCTATCAGATTTTGACATGATCAAACATTTGGTGGAAGATGTGCGAGCCAGGCTGCGTTCTGGAGTCACTGTCAACTCACTAGGACAGTGTGTTGAGGAGCTTGTCCTCAATAGCATTGATGCCAAAGCAACATGTGTAGCTATCAGGGTGGATTTGGAAGCTTTTAAGATCCAGGTGGTGGACAACGGCTCTGGGATGGGGAAAGAGGACTTAAATGCTATTGGAAAGCGGTACTTCACCAGCAAGTGCAGCTCAGTCAGAGACTTGGAGAACCTGACTTTCTATGGCTTCAGAGGGGAGGCTGTGGCAAGTATAGCCAACATGGCCAGTGTAGTGGAAATCTCATCTAAGACCAGCAGGACAGCAAAAACCTTTGTGAAACTGTTTTACAATGGGCAGGCACTGGAGGTATGTGAAGCTGAATTGAACAGACCAAGTGGCGGAACTACAGTCACAGTGTGCAATCTGTTCCATCAGTTACCAGTGAGGAGAAAGTGTATGGATCCTGTGTTGGAAATTGAAAGAGTGAGACAGAAGGTAGAGGCTGTTTCGCTAATGCATCCTTCTGTTTCCCTTTCTTTAAGGAATGATGTTTCTTGTTCTATGGTGCTTCAGCTCCCTAAGACAAAAGATGTATACTCTCGGTTTTGTCAGATTTATGGACTGGGCAGATCCCAGAAGTTGCGAGAAATAAATCACAAGTCTGGAGGATTTGAGATAAGTGGTTTTATCAGTACTGAGGGACATTACAATAAGAATATGCAGTTCTTGTATGTGAATAGAAGGCTTGTTTTAAAGACAAGACTACATAAACTAATTGATTTTTTATTAAGGAAAGAAAGTGTAATTTGCAAGGCAAAAAGTGTCCCTGCAAGCCGACAGGCTAGTTCAAGTCCTGGTCGCCATCGCTGTGGGCCAGAGTTGTATGGAATCTTTATTCTCAATGTGACCTGTGCATACAGTGACTATGATGTGTGCCTGGAACCTGCAAAGACTCTAATTGAGTTCCAGAACTGGGATGTTCTTCTAACTTGTATAGAGGAAGGAGTGAAAATATTTTTGAAACGAGAACATTTATTTATTGAACCATCTAGTGAAGATATCAGAGAATTTAATGAAAATAATGAACTTTGTTTGCATAATGCTCCAGTTCTGAAGCTTTCAATTCCTGACGAGAAGAGCATCCAAGAAAGTTTTAAGAAAGCATGTAATGAAATTATGGATTCTTATGAAATCAAAACCTTGCAATCAAAAGATGTCAAGAGGAAATCCATTACTGGAAAAAAAAATTCAAGTCTTATAGAGTCAAGTAAAAATGTACAGGAAACTGAAATTGCCCCAATTCAGAACACTGCTGAGTCGTCTGATCCATGTGGAAACAATAAAGCAGAGATTCCACTGCCAAGCAAAGATGACACAGTTTCTGATTTAATTAAATCAAGTGCCCCAGAACAGGAGTCAAAATACACTAACAGTTACCAAAAAGTGTCTGATACTTGTCTGAAACCTTCAGAAAGTTTTCCCTCCTCTTTCAGGAGAGGGACCAGATCAGAAATAAGAGAAGGAGATGGATGTGGTGACCTGAGGGGTTGTGCAGAGAATAATATAAAACATGTGGGCAGCCACCAAGGCCAAGCAATACAGGAAAGCAATAAGGACTGTATCTTAAATAAGGATGTTATTCAGTCACTACCCGAGAGAGAAGATCCTACTGAAACAGCAGTGAGACCTGAAACTATCTCTGGAAGTTCACTGATGAGACTGTGTAATGCAAGAAGAAACAGGGAAACAGCTGAAGTGATAGATGATGCCAGAGGAGGCACTGTTAGTTCAATACAATTAAAGTTGTGCCTTACAAACCTCATAAAACGTGTTATCCAAAGTGAGCCCCCACGTGACTGTGAACAAACAGAAACAAATTTTGCATTAAACACACAGTGTAGGCCCGGCCCTGTCAGTGCCAAGGATATTTTTGGCCACAAAGTGAATTTTGTAATTCAGTCTTCAAATGCTAAGGGTACTTCCAATAATACAAATAAAGAATGTACAGCTTCTTTTACCAGAGAAGTACGCATGACTGATGCTAATGAGAGCAAACCTTTGTCACATCAGGTGAGGGAGGAGATAACTATGCCTACTGCTACCAATAAAAGACCTTATGAAACATCAAATGATACAGAATTGACACTGGCAGCTTCTTCAGGTATTCCTCACAAGAAAATTGTTATCAAAAACACTAGAAGACAGATAGCTGTGCCAAGACCTCAGCCATCTAAGAAATTGAGCTTGTCCACACAGCTGGGATCATTAGAAAAGTTCAGGAGATATTATGGGAGAATCAAGTCTACGCTACCAACACCCACATCAGAGCAAAGTGAACTTGGTCTCCCAGTTCTTAATTCAGAAACTAACTGTGACTTTTCAAAGAGTGAGAATGACAATCATGGTAACTTCAGCAGTTGTGAAACTCCACCTGCAGAAGATAGAGATTCCAATAATACTACCCAAGGTTTTGGTTCCTTGGAAAAGAATTTATTTTGCAGTGGAGAAATGTCACAGGACAAACGAGCCCTTTGTCAGAGTCCTTTGACATTGTCTGATTACTCTCTGGTTAGTAATAAAAATACAAGTTGTAAAAGATCTCCAGGATCATTATCATCCAAACTGTCCAGAATGAAAACTGATCACAAAGAAGTAGAACAACTTGTTAAACAATTCCAGACAGACTCAAATAGAAAAGATGACCATTCTTTTGATCTTGAATCCTCAAATAATGATTTTCTGTATAATGTTTGTCAAACATACAAATCCTCAGTGGAAAAATTGAGGGAATGCGAGTCCAGCATTTCTAAGGGGGCTGTGTGCTTGCAATCTGATGGTGTGATAGCAGAGTCTATGAAGAGTTCTGTCAGCTCATCACCACTCAGCAGTATAGGAGAGTACACAGTCTCTTCAGGCAATGTTTTATCATTACCTGCTAAAAATGATTGTACTAATACCATCTGTAAAGATAAAAGTATGTTGGATGAATCCTCCAAACAAAATATGAAAGATACTGAGGTTCCCCATGTGACCTTACAAAGCAACTTGGAATCCTCTGCTGACAACACAAGCACAGGCGGTCCCAGGAGTGATTTGTGTTCTGTCTGGCTGCAAGATTTTGATGCTTTATCGGGTAAGACAATATACATCAATAAAGCAACTGGACTGAGCACCTACGGCACTCCTCCTAGTGAAGGATTTCAAGCTGCCTGCATTAAAGATATAACAACAATGGCTGTGAATGAAGTTTCAGAGAATGGTAAGAGGGGTGATGGTTGTAAAAATGAGATGAAGGAAACTGTTCTGCTAGGTGCATGAAGTAATCTTTCTGGCAGCACCTGAGAGTTTATACTGAAATTTGTGCTGCCTTACTGGTGATAGCTGCATGGAAAACAGGTAACTGTTGGGAACTATGGAGACGGTAAAACATTTAACGGTAAAGACATTAAAAGATCATTTTTAATGAAATGGTTAAAAGAAATATCAGCATCATTTCCATTAACAGTCAGCTGCCTAGTTTTTACTGGGCATCATGACATTCTCTGTGATAACAGTTAGATACAATTGTTGTCACATATAAAGTGAGAAACATACTTCAAAGTAAGTGTACCAGAAAACCACAGTGTTTTTTACCATTTTGTCCTAAACGGTTATGTTTCTAAGAATGTGTTGTTACAGAAAGCCTCATATTAAAATGATCTTTCTCCAAACTCCATACGAAATTTAAAGCAACCCTTGAAAGATGAATAAAAAAATCTAACTTAATTAAGAACGTGTAGTCTCCTCTCCATGTATTTTGGAAGGCAGGCTGTTCTTTTGCACTTTGTAGCAGATTGTACAACGTTTTTGGTGTTTTGATGGTGGACCTTTTCCACTAGTGAAAGGACACTGCATTGTATTCGTTTTTCAGGGGCATGGTGTTTATGAGTCTTCACTGATCTGTCTGTCAGGTTTTGACTTTCTGTATTTTCCTAATCTAGTTTGTCAGAATACTGTCTTTGATAACTTTCCATTCAAGGGATATATCTGTGTTTTCAAGTTAGTCTTCATTCTGTCTATAGGCAGATTTTATGAGTGAAGATGCAGCCATTCCTTGCGTAGACTCTATTTTCTACTGCATAATTTGTTTAAAAAAAGTAGTTTCAACTTCTTTCTAGATAGTTATGTAAAATATTTGTCTAATCAATTGTTATAGCCTTTGGTTTGTTCCATTTTTGTCTGTTACTTCTTTCTTTGTCACCAGTCACAGAAACACTGCTGCAGTAGGTGTTTCAGTTGTTGAACTATTCCCTTTTATGTATAATAATTGATGCCAATAGTTTTTAATATTTATTGTGTTCCATTGAAGAAAATTTGATGCAAGTTTTTATACAGTAAAACTACTTGCAAGTGCAAATATACACTCCTTGACTAACACTTTTCATTTCTGTGGTGTACCCATTTTGTTGCCCATGGTACTGTTTAGTAGCCAGCCAAAGCCCAGAGATGTAAGACTTGACCTTCTATCCAAAATGTTTGGATAGTGCATTCGTGTTTATAAAGATAATACCTCATGTACCCTTGTGCTTTCAGATGATGTATAGTCTGTAGGCTTTGAAGACATGTATTGTATCGCATCTTTTTACCTCCCGTGTTCTTAGCCTTAGCATTGGTGTTACTCTCCATTGTATCAGTGGTGCCAGTCTTTTTAATTCTGTCAGTGCTTTGGTGAGGTATCTGATTTTATTCTTCTCTTAGGTTGAGAGTTGGACCTCCCAAACCTTCACAAGGTGTTTGAACTGTGGCTAGATCCTACAGATCTTAGGTTTTCAAAGTTCAACAAACATGTTCTTTCACACGTTTTTGAAGCAAAGGATGTTTGTTGCTTTCAGCCTTAGGAGTAAACATAGCTCTGTCCTAACACAGCATCACATCTCTTAATATTGAGCACTGTTTTGGACTGCTGTTAGGACCCAGGAGTAGAATGGTTTCTTCACTTGTATGCTTTTATTTTGCTTTTTAGAGTAGTGTCAGTAACCCCATGGTGTTGACTTAGAATTTCATAGTTCTATGATTTATTAAGAATAACATCTCATCCACAATTTTAGGGAAGTTACACTGCTTAGTGACGGGTGGAAGTAAGTAAGAATAATCCATATCCTCTTTTCCATGGCAGCAGTGGCCATCTGTCATCTTTTCCAGTCACAAGCCATGTGCTCAACACAGATGTTAGATATTGTGTGTTAGACTCAGGCATCTTTGTGCTGATTAAACTGATTGCTACAGGAAAATTTATCAAGCTTCATTTCACCATCGAATGCCATTTTGAACAATGCATTTGTAGTAGGCTAACATCCCAGCTCAACTTGGTCTTTGTTGTTATGCCAGCTATATTTGCAATTTTGTTACTTACACTATGCTATGTCATTACACTGGGGTATCTTCATGATCTACCTGAGGCAAGTGAAAATGAATGCTCAAATATGGTAATTGTATGGGATTTGCCTGCATGAAGTACATACATTATTATCCTCAGCATCTTTTCTGATGTTACTTGTCAGAAGAATTGTGTTAATAATCTCTCTGCCAGGTCTGAGGTCTCACCAGTGTTTGAGCAAGTAAATCCTAACTTTATGAACAATGTATATCCCGAACAGGATTTTCCCTGCAGGAAAAAACAGGCAGATGACTCTTTGTTACTTGTATAAAATACTGGACTTGCGTTGATATAGATGATAAATTCTTCTGCGAACTTGAGAGATAATGTCTTTTCATGACAATAGCTATGAAAGTTCTGTCAGAGTCTGAATTAGGCAGTGTTCTTCAATTTGCCACAGTTGACCGGAAACTACATCAGGCTGTTTTGTTATCTCCTCTGGGTTTTGTGACAATGGGGTGCTGAGTTACTCTCCAGTGCTGGGCTGCCAGTTAGGATTCTTCAAAGTATTCTCTGTCCTCAGGGCAGGACCATCACTACTGCTCACTGGAATGGAGCCAACTGTCAGGAGTCTATGGACTGGCCTCAGATTTTATAGAGCCTTTTCATACTGAATTTATCAGCATACAGCAATCTGTGCTGGCCCCTTTCACTATTAAGGAAAAGAGACAGACTCTTTTCCTTAATCTCTTGGTAGAAAGGAACTTAATTAATTCATTACTATTTCACAAAGAATAGACATCTGAATTGTACCAAAGGAAGGGTGAAATGTTTACTGCTGTGCTGGAAATCTGAGCCACTTTTCTTAATACTCTTCATAACAATAAAAGTTTGTAATATTAAATAATTTCTGGGTGGGTGGAAACATATTGTTGGACTGACTCTGTTATCTCATGTGGGCTCACTGACTTGTAGTTTTCAGTTTTACAAATTCGTAATAATTGTATTAAGTATTGATAGGAATGGTGATAGACTGACAGTTTTGCCAATCCTTAATAGAGAGAGGGAGCTCAGCTGTATTTTGATCTCTGATAGACTACTGTATGCCTCCTTTTTCTTTGGGGAAAACACTCCTGATTGCACCAATCCTGGAAATAATTGTTACAAGTTTAAAGCAGCAGCCAGTTTTTAAATACAGTCCTGCAGATGCCATGGTAATATTTTTACATATCTTTCCTGAAGCAGGTATGTCTGATAATTCTCAGCTTTTCACATATATGTTGTTATTTCTCAATATTAGATTGCAAAATCTGTGGGATATGCTAAATTTTACAGGGCTAAGCACACGGTCCTTTATAAGAATATAATAATCATATAGCTTTTAGTAAATTTGCATGCTGTTGATTATGCAGAAGTATAATTTATTTTATTTTTAGGATTTCAGTTCAGATGCTATCCCTTTAGAAGTGAGATTGTGCTTCCCTTCCTTCCTAGACCTCAAAAAGAGAAGACTCAGGCAAGCCAGAATCTGAGAGGTAGGGCCGGCTTTCCAGGACACAGTGTTCTGTGGTAAAAACAAATCAAAGAATTCTCCCAGATGTCTCAACAGGAACCCAGAATTACTCAAGGTCTTTTTAACAATGGGACTGTGTGAGTCATCTCAGATCTAGAACTGGAAAAAAAACTTTTAGGGTTAAAGGCAGGTTAGGGGATACTTATTTACAGGATGAAATACCCAATTCTTTGTTGAATTATGTCATGAGTTTAAAGAACAATTACCTACTCCCTTCTTTGTACTCATTCCAACCTTGGAATATAAAAAATAGCTTCAATCCTCGCACTTTTTTTTTGCAGTGGCAAGCATGAAATAATCCTTTTGGTATGTAACTTTGTCCAAAGGGAGTGGGTAGCTAAACAGGTCTTTCTTTGCCTACCACCCCTCCACCCCTTTTCCAGGCCTATTGAATTGTGCTGCAGCATTTTTAGGAGTCAGAAAGCTGCACATTGCCCTTTTTAGTTAAAGCAGACAATACAGAAGCCTAGTGTCCCGTTCCATTATTTATTTGTACACTCTCTTTTTATGAAAGAAAAAAATGAAATAATACTTGTGTGAGGTAGAGGTACCCAATGAACCTTTTATTGACAGATGGTGGTAGTTCCTGTATTATCTGTGTGTTCTTTCCTAGATACTGAAGGGGAGTCTCTCCAGTCATTGCTTTTGGAATGGGATAATCCTGTTTTTATTCCCTGCCCAGAGGTAAGTAATACCTTACATCTCATGCTGAAAGAAGAATCATTTTAGATTTTTGTTGTTTTCTGACATTGGGTCCAAAATTGCAAATATAATAATTGTTGTATATATCCAGAGATATATTACACTATAGACCTGGCAGGTTTGGGTTTTATGGACTGTTTAGATGCAAGTAATTGTTGTGGATTTATTCAAAGAGAAGCAGGTATCAGGCTAATTTTTCATCGTATGTAATTTCAAAACCAAAACATTTTAAAATTTCTTTCCTTTTACAGAGATAGTCATCTTAAAACTAAAAGTCATAAAGTGGCAAAATTGTATAAAATACAGTGTCTGTCTGCTTTGTGGACAGAGATAAAATAACCCACGTTTGAACAGGTCTTAAAAGTCTATTTTACCATAGCTGGTTTTATAGTGTGGCTGGATTACAGCATGTGAGAGGGAAACAATGTTGGAGCTTTTAGAAAAACTTCCTTTGCTGCCATGAAGTAGCATTATCTTTAATCCTCATGCTGTGTGTGTGTGTAAACATACGTATGTAACCATTTCCACCTGCAAACAATAGGCATGGAGCTGCAAACCACCTGCTGGTGAGTTTCTGGAAGGGAACAGTTTTGTTCAGTCCTTGTGGTGACGTGTGCTCTGACTAATTCCGGGGTAATGCATCCTTTGTAATGCGATCCCCAGAGAGCTCACGTAGGCTGATAATTAACTTCAGCTTTTGATAGGTACTTGGAATCAGCTGGATGCATTGAAATTAGCAGGTCATAGCCAGATGGGAAAAATACATGGGGATAGAAGCAGAGGGATTGCTGGATGTTTTATTATTTGGTGTTATTCTTGTGTAGAAAGCTTGGTTTGTCAAGTACAGAGTTATTTCCAGGTTTCATTAAAGCTAGCCTGTTTGGAGTATTTGTTGTATGTGTTTGGGATTTTTTTTGCCATATCCTTGGGCCTTTCCTTCATCTGGAGTCCTGTTTTTACAGATTGCAGTTGATGTGACCAGTGGTCAGGCTGACAGTCTCGCTGTGAAAATTCACAATATCTTGTATCCTTATCGCTTCACCAAAGACATGGTTCATTCAATGCAGGTACAATATAATCCATTCATAGTTTTCACCCTCAAATTCCGACTCTGCAAATGGGATTTGAGAGACATTAGAGATGTTTCTACCTGGTAGGAAAGAGATATCCAGGAAAACAGTTCATATTCCTAATTGTCACAAGTACTAACAGAATTTTTGGTCGTGTGTGATACCAGCAGACATGTGTCATGCCATATCTTAGTATCATCTCATGGTTAATCAGCTATCTGCAAGTGACTCTAAAATTACTTGACTAGTATGGTTAAATCAAAATCAAGAGATAGCCTTACTGCTGCTTAGATAGGTTATTAACTAAATGATAGTTCTAAGTACAGTTTTTTAATGTTTGTTGTAGGCATTTGCTTAATTCATATTTCTTGTAAATCTGTGTCCCACATCTTCCATTTTTTATTGACCTTAGAAATTTAATTCCTCAGCAGAGTGATTTGAAAAGCAAATCCCAGATATAATGGACAAACTTGAAATTTCACCTTAAGATTTATGTCTGCCCTTAAAAGTGATTTTTTAAAATGGCATAATAACATCAAGTTTTACTGTTTTCATGCTTTTTTAATCAGATGTTTTGAATGTTAGCTTAAAAGCTGATGTAAATATATGGCTTCAGCTTACATACTTGATGGCTTGCCTGGGTAGAAATACCAAATGGATTCTCTCCCCTCTCTTGCATCCCCGTGACAAAATGCTTACAGGCCCAGCTAGCACTATTCTTGCACAGTCAGATTGCTGACTTTGGGATTGCAGGTTCTGACTGTGTGAGGCATGATAATGTCCATATCCAGGGTGGACAAGGATCTAAATGATTCCCTTACTTATGTTGTGAGTGCACGAATAACAGGAGTAAATAAAGTTACTGTAGGGAACAGGTTATGTTTCACAAAGACAAGAGAGGAAAGATGGAAAATGGAAGGTACCATTTGTCTGTTTACTCATAATAAGAGCTGTTCTTTAAAACTTACTGTGTGTTTCTGTGACTAACTTAACCTGTGTAATGTTGTCCTTTCTATGTTTTTAAGAAGGCAAAGCTAGAAGAAATTACTGCTTCCTATCTTTGAAAAAGCTAAATACTGCCTTCAGTACCCTATAGCAATTTTGAGAGTCTCTCTACAAAAGATTAAAAGCACAAATTGTTGTCATGCAACAGGAAAATAAAAAGAATCCTTAGTCTTGTGTCCCTGTGAAGAAATAGAGTCATCCATTATTTTTACCTGTCAGGTGAACAATGCTCACATTGCAAAACGGCTAAGTCAGAGTGAGCTCTATCTACATGACATTGGGAGAAGTTACTCCATAACACTATATCTGTATATTTGAAATCTAACAATAAGAGACTGAAAGCATTGTGCACCCCTTCTCAGTATTCCCTGTTGCTCTGGTTGATTTCTGATGCTTGAGGGGAAGGTGGACTCAAGTCACAGAGACAAATTCTACGTCAAAAAAATGAGGGGAAAAATTTCTTCCTGTCTTTGCAGATGATTAGCAGGTTAAAAAAGGTTGTTTACTTTCTCTTTTGGTGATATCAACAAATCAATTACTCAGAGTCACTGTGCACATCTTTCTTTCCCATCTCAAGGAGGTTTCTACGTGACCATTTAATTCACCTTAGAACAATTAGTGGTCATGCCCTTATGACTATCTTTGAAAATAATTATCCAGAATTTGGATTATTTTGGTCTTTTGAAACTTTCTCTTAGCTCCAGGTGAAACTGTTTCATGACCATTTAGTGGTCATTTGACCTGCTAGTATTATCTTTTAGCTTAAATAATTTCTGCCTTTTCTATATTTAGCCCCCCACTGTATTTATAAAAAATAACTATATAGCTTTTCGGTGTAGTTTTGCTAGGCAAATTTTTTTTTTAAGCCTTTTGGGTTAGGAAAGATGTGGCTTCCACTCCTCTAGTTGTCCTACTAGTTATTTGTTGCTCTTGATCCGTTCTGATTGTTGTTTCTTTTGTTTGCCTTCATTTTAAAAATAATTTTTAGTTTGTAGTGATTTTTCTGAGTATCTTACAGGTTCTTCAGCAAGTGGACAATAAATTTATCGCTTGTTTAATTAACACTAGGAATGGAATGGATAAAAAGGCAGGTAAGACTGGTTAATAGCATGAAGTTGAGGTGGCTGTCAAGTGCAGTTGGACTGCAGAGGGAGCACTGTCCTATTTGTAATCTCTTCCTGCGTTGGGATGATACTGTGAGTAGAGGAAAATCTTAGTCTTTGCTTGAAATTTCTTGGATCTTCTTTATCTTTATTTTGGACATTGTTGAGTGTTCCTACTGCCTTCGGATTAATGTTATAAAAATAGATTGTACTCAAATTGCTAATATCTTTCAGGCTCTGTTCACAGTGTCTGGACATATTCATTGTTGAAGCTTGTTGAAGCTCTCTGAAGCTGTACAAAAAGGCATTCAAAAGCAGTAGCTTTTGTAACATTTTAAAAGACTGTGTCAAACAGAACAGTTTGTGGGTGACCTCAGCTCTCATTCTGAAGTTAGATGAAGATGTCAATAGACAGAAGTTTCTGACTCAATTTAATTACCTAATTTAACCACCAATTTGGATCACTAAATTTCTGTTCTGTAGTAACTTTATGTTCTGCCAACACAGCCTCCTCCTCACTTTGTTTCTGTGAAACAGGCTGATAATTATCTTCTAAATGTGGCCTCTGGGAAGTGGTTGTTCTTCCTGACCCGTGCAGTTGTCTGGTACAAAGTTGCCTATTTCTCATCTGTTGTGGTACATTTTTAGATGGAAACCTCTTGATTTTGGTGGACCAACATGCAGCTCATGAACGGATCCGCTTGGAGCAGCTGATTGCAGGTGAGGATTCGGGTGGTCTAAGAAAAAAAGATAATCAGTGCACAGAAAAAAATCAGTGAGCTATTGGGATGTACAGAACCAATAGGATATTCATTTGTCATCTTTATCGTGATCCTTAGAAGAGTGCAGACATTCAGTATCTGTAGCAGTCATAATATTGGCAGCTGAAAATTCTTACAGCCTTTCCAAAAATAGAAGATATACTCTCTACCCACAGAACTATTGAACTGAAATAGTCCTGACATAATGAAAGAGCAGGAAGACTGATAGGAAAAACAGTGAAGAGGAAATAGAACAACATCACTAAGTTTCTGTGGTTATACTGTGAAGAATAAGAAACGGGATGCCGAGTAAAGAGCATAGTTAATTTGGTTCCTTTTTAGCTGAATACTGTGCTTAAAGCCTAAAATTTCCACAGTCTTACTGTTTGCAAAGGGATAATAGTCTTCTGTGTAAGCTCATTAGCCATTGGTTTCAATGTTAAAAAGCACAATAGCCATCCATCAAGTACTTAGAAATCGTTGACCTTCTCTAACATCAACAAACACTGTGCAGTTCCTGCAGAGTGTTCCAGGAACTCTGCTCCTTTTGGTCAGGTACTGAAAAAGGTAAAGACTGAAGGGAGAAATGCTTAATGAATAGTATTTTAACTCCATTTATATCTGACTTTTCTGTGGAAAAATTGTTCTCTGAGTTGAACCAAATATATCAGTAGGTTTTTTTGCTATTTAGGGTGACTCTTTTTTGGAACTGGTGGGAAAAAACAAAGTGGCATTAACCAACCCTTCCCCAGAGACTGGATGTCTGGTTTGTGACATTCCCAGTCCTCCACAAGTTTCAAGAGAAGGCATTCTGTGGTCACTTTTTAATCCAAGCAGGGGATTACATGCCAAACCAGAGGGTCATTAAGGGTAATGCCTCCGTAAATATTTTAGGAGAGACACTTCTAAATGTTTCATTCACAGATTCCTATGAGAAGGAAGCTGCAGCATGTGGCAAGAAGAAAATAATGTCATCCTCCATCTCTCCTGCTTTGGAAATTGAAGTTACAGAAGAGCAAAGAAGATTTCTACGGTTAGTAGAGACAAATAGCTCTAAATTTTTGGGAATGGCTCTGTTGACCAGGAAGATCTCTATTGCTGGGTTACCATCAATTCAGGAGAAAAGTTTTTGATTCTTTCCTGAGCTGAGCCCAATTGGCTCTCTCTGGGCTGAGGGAAATAGATATGCTTCTTAGGCATGTTGTTACAACATCTCTAGACAAAACCCTGGGGTGTGCCATTTCTGTGCCTTTGCAATGTGCTCTGATTTCCCTGGGAAAGTAGACCTCCATGTGTGGGCCAGAAGACTGCCAAAGCAGCCTCCAACAGTTCCTCCTGTCTGGGGCTCAGGGCTTGGGAGCACACAAAGGGGTGCAGTGCCCATAGTGTCAGTCTAGGTACTGATTTTACAGGCAATTTTTGAGAAGAGAAGGATGGGGTATGGAAAGTCTGTATTGTGAATCCTTCAAAAACACATTCCTTTTTACTAGGTGCCTGCCAAGAGTAACTAATGAACACTGTTTCCCAAAGGTTTCAGAATTATGGCCTAGTTACAATTACGATATTTAACTTTTGTACTTCAAGAGTTTAGATACAGATTTATTGTTGGACTACTGCAGACGTATTGGACACTAATCAAACTTTCTTTTCTTCCAAACCTCTGTCACCTGCCACATGCATTTGTAGGTTTTTTTCAGTGTATTGTTCTGAATTTTCAGATGAAGTTCTGTCAGTACTACCTCATAACTGCCTTTTTTTTTTTTTTTGGTGATTCCTATGGCAAGCTAAACAGCTTCTGATTCAGTCCTTATTAAGATTGTTGCTTATTATACGGATACACTTCCTTAGTGTTGTTAATAGATCAGTAATATTTCGATGCCTTTATTGTTCCCCCCTCTCAATGATGTTTGTGCTAACATCACAATATTTGTAATGCCTCTTGTTCAACTTTGATTTATCTTTGCGCTCATCTGTGAATGTGTTCCATTTCTGATAGATCTGCTTTAGAGAACGGATGGCTAAAATTGAGTATAATATACCAAGTGAGAGAATCCCATTGATTCATACAGTAGCTTTGCAGCTGTGCCCATATTTTCTGTTTATTATATCCATATCTGATATTTTGTCTGCTTTTTTGGCTACTGCTGCTTGCATGAGCTGCTTGTCTGTTGATGATCATGACAAAGAAACACAGAGTTGTGGGGGTTATTTTTTGAATTTGTGTTATTTATGTAGAAGCCAGCCAAAAGCAGAAATAGATTAAATTACTCCTGATAGTTTGTATTTATTTGTCTTTAGGAGCAGTGAATTCATTTTTTCTGCCCATTTTTCACTCATCCTACTGATCTAATTCATAATTTTTCTACTTGTTTTAAATTCTGATTGAGTTCAACTTTGTCTGTAGTCTCAGCTGACCTAAATTATTTTGTGCTTTCTACAAATTTGCTTGCTTGACTATGCCCCTTCTTTTCCACATCATTAATAATCATGAAGATACAGATCAGGACTCATGTTGAACACTGACCATCTGCTGCCAGCATACCTTGCTTCCGTAGTCTCTAAATCATAATAGATGTTGTCTCTCCATCCATGACAACCTTTTGCATTTCCTTTTTTAGCTACTTTTAAGAGGTGGCATCAAAGGCATTTTGAAAGAGCTAATAAATTCTGAGGGCTACTTTTTTTCATCAGCTAAATCACAGATATTTTACAAAAATGTGTTTCTTCCAAGGACACTGGCTGAATATTCAGTTGAAATAATCACAGTTGTGATTTTCAGAAAGAAGCTTACTAGTGGTAGCTCACTAGTACTTTTACTGTGTGACTTTATAATTTTTCCGTCTGTATTAGCAGCTCATCCCTTTGCAATTGCTCTGTGTGACTATCATTACTAAAAAGTTGTGAATTAAAAGTATTATATGAAAATCTAAATTCTGTAGTTATTGTTACTGTCAAACTGTGACTGTATTCTCTGGTAACATTTGGTGTAATGAAATAAAGTAACTTGTCTAAAAGACCTTTCACTTCAGCTATGCTTGCAATTTAATAGTTCAGCTGGACCTCTGGTTCACCTGCAGCTTTGGTTCTGTTATTTGTCTACTAAGCATTGTAGTAATGCATTGTTCTGTTGACTCTCTTGAACTTCCTTCTTTATTTTTTCCCTTAATAATAAAAAAGGAAAAAAAATAGAAAAGCCTAATTGACTTCAATAGCTGCTTGCATTTTGTCATTTCATTCACAATGGGCTTTTTGTCTTTCTGGGTGCTCGCTGAAGGCTATACATGTCTTCATTTTTTGAATAGAATTCCACAAGCCATCTTCATATGGAGGCGAATAATTGTATTATTCTCATGACTGATTTTTGTGAGTTTAGATTTGCTTCTTCTTTTTTGGTTCAAAGAATTTATTTTCTAGAACTAACCTTTACCACCTTTGTTTTAAATGAATATTCTCTGGATTACTAAAACATATATTGTTACAGTAGTTTTCATTTTGAAGGTAAGTTCTCATCTGTCTGTGAGGTCTCATTTTTGTGTGTATTTTTCCATCCACAGGCTGACATATGTCATAATTAACTAGAGGCTGTTCTTTCCTGTCTTCTCTTTGCTTAACAGGATATAAAATTCATTAAACCATCGTAAATTTCTTACAGCATTTTTTCTATTTTAAGTATTTGCTAATATGTGTCAATTGAAAGCACAGTTCTTTTAGATTAAAGTAGTCTTTATGCTGTGTAATTTCAGTATTTGGAATGTTTGTATGTTGAACCAGACATCTCGTGCATCTTCAGAAAAGACAGATTTATAGATTTAGAAATAAAGCTTCTCTCCATGTAATACAGGAACTCTTACATCTTGTGATTGTGGAACATGAAAAATGCACATTTGATTGGAGTGAAAAAACATCTGAATGTAGGCTGAAAGGGCAAAATAACTTGGAATGTCATGATGCACGGATTTTGAGATGGGAAACTGTTACAAGAAATAAAAAAAGGAAACCATATATGTGGATTACAGAAATTTGTGTGTGCTGTGGAGTCATAGATACAGTGGTTGATGTCTTATTTCTGTTGGGTTTTTTCCCTCAGATGCTACTACAAAAATTTGGAGGACTTGGGTCTTGAATTATTGTTTCCTGAGAAAAACAGCTCCTTGATTCTTGTGAGGAGAGTGCCAATGTGTTTTATAGAAAGGGAAGCCAATGAATTACGACGGAAAAGACAGCCTATCACTAAAAGTATTGTGGAGGTCAGCTGTGGGTATGGGTGAAGTTCTATGATACTAGGTCTTGTTCTGTGTTGATGTCCCAGGGTATTACAGGATCTCTGTTATGAGGGAGACAATGAAGTCCCCTGGCAAATGCAACTACCATCACTTTTAGTAGCTAAATGGTCCCACAACTGAAATCACTGAACTGAAATGATAGGCAACTGTTTCAGACTTGGACTAGTGGAGAAGCTAAGAAAAATTGTATATAGCAATGATACTTCAGCAGTTTACTGCACATGGATGCTTGAATGGACAGTAAATGCTTGAAGGAACAGAAAAATTATTAAATGAAGGAACAGTAAAATGAATAAATCCTAACAAATAATATTTATGTATCAGCAATATTACAATTGTTTCCATGAAGATGGGCTTTCTAAAAACCACTGTTCCAGATGTTCTGTAGTTTGAGGGAGAAATTCCTGAACTGATTTCTTGCAGTTTCCACTGTAAACAGTTCTCCACAATCATAACTGCTCATAAATTCCTTAAAAATTGTTTCAGACATTAGGCTGAGCTGTGAATCAGTCCTGTCTTGCCATACATCTCTTTTGATACGAAAAGAAGAAACAGAGAAGATGGTTAATTTGATAAAATGTTCTTTTCCAAACCTGCTATCATTGCAAAGCACTCATATGATTTGGGAGCCAAGAGGACTAAAAGTGGTGGAGGCGGGGATCAGGTCTGTGGGTCACAAACAGTCATTCTTCACTGATGCCTCAAGATCTCATGAGCATTTTGGTAGATTTGTTCTGCAGTCCTTTTCATTTTAATTAGATCTGGTAGCACCTATTCGGGATTGATTATAGATTCATTTCATTTTAGACATCAGAAATTAAATACATGTGATCTTTCTTATCCAAAGAAGAAAAGGCAGCTATTGAAAGATAACATGCATTCATGGTGCTCTGAGGTATGAGTTCTGTTATGCCCATTCTGCATGTTGGAAACATGGGAGGTCAGGACGTCCACCTAGATCTTTTAGTGGTCAGTGTACTACCAACAGCATCACTTTTCCTGATTCTGGCAGTTACACAGTAAATCATACACAGATGCGAGGAAGGTATGGTAGGGGGATGGAAGGGAGAAATAGCAACTGATGACATTACCTTTTTTCTTTCTAGGAGCTTATTCAAGAACAAGTTGAGGTGAGTTGCTGTCTGCTTCTAAAGTTGACTATAACAATCCAAAGCTTACTGTGTGAACCAAAGACAGCATGTTGAGCTTCAAGTGAGAGTGGACTAGATAATCCACTAGCTTTTCCTCATTTTTTGTTTTCTTTGTGTTACAGTTCTTTTTTTTCCCATATTAAATAGAAAGTAAGACGATGTTCCCATACTGTTTTTAGCTAGTGCAGACCACAAGAGGAGGAGCACGAGGGATACTGCCTCTGACATTTCTGAAGGTGTTAGCTTCCCAGGCCTGTCATGGTAAGGAAACTCTACTTTTCTTTCATTCTTTTTTTTTTTCCCCCAGACTTTCCTCTCTACACAACATCCTCCCCAGGGCAGTGTTTGGATGTGTTAGCAGCTATTGCAGGGTTAAAGACTGTGTATTTCTTAGGGATAAGGAGATAATGCTCTTGGACACCACTAAGAGATAAGCAATACTCCTCCAATTTATTAATGTATGGGCCTAACATACTTTCCAACCTTCACAAGAAACATACAATTCTGAGATGCATTCATCTGTGCAAGCTCTAAACCTTTCAGGTAACAGCTCCATGAAGGGCCAAGGTGCTGGAATCTGCTTGAAAGCATGCAGGAAGGAACACTTAGCCACTCTTCCCAAATTTTTAATTTCCTTTAAGTATCACAAGTGGTAGTTTAAGTATGCCTGCAACATTTCAAGTATTTTTAGGAGTGCCGTAAAAATTTGCATTTTCTCAGGGAACTGTCACTTTCCAGCACCTGGCAATGAGCAGGCCTTACTGGTGCAGACTGCAGTATCTCCAGCCTCTTGTGGCAGTTCCTGTGCCATATACAGTGTCAGTGTCAATAAGATCACACTGAAAGGGCAAATGTGAACCAGAAGTATCTGTTTTCTCAAGTGTCACTGCATTTACAACTGGCAGTCAATATATTTTGAGATTTTTGAATCTAAAGAAGTCCCAAGGCTGAAAGGCAGATTGCAGATGGTCTTGTGCATCTGTGAAGGCTAAAGTTTGCAGTCATCTCTGAAATCACTCCCTAATGTTCTGCTTAAATTTTCCTCTGGATGCCTTTAAGTGCTCACTTGTGAGAAAGGACTTAGTGGCAGGACTAGCATTTGGTCTCCGAAGTGATACCTGTCAGTGGCAGCCGCAAAGAACCACTAAAGCCTGTTAAACTGATACAAGCTGTTGTCTTGGTTTAATACATTTTTATTTGTGAACTGTTTGCATCTTCAGCTGTAAGACATACACACAAGACGAGGCAAATGGGCTTTTGCAATGTTACAGGAAATACGAAAACCTAATAATCTGACCATCCATGAGACTTGGGCTAGGGGACAGTTTAAGCCATGGAAAGCTGATCCTTATACAGCAGGCTGTCTAATTGAGCTAAGCCCAAAGTCTGTCACAGTGCAGCCTTTGGGTTGCCTTTGCAGCCTCTCAGCTAATCTTTGGGATATGCTTTTTCATTGAAAACCACGGCTGTAGAGAGAAGTGGAATCCTCTGGCAGCAGGTGCAAGAATTTGTATCTCTTTTTCAGGAGCTATTAAGTTTAATGAGCATTTGACTTTGGAGGAGAGCTGCAGGCTTATTGAAGCTTTGTCATCTTGCAAGCTGCCCTTCCAGTGTGCTCATGGAAGACCTTCAATGCTGCCTCTTGCAGACATAGACCATCTACAGCAGGAAAAACAGGTACTGTGTGGAACATACCTCTGGTAATCTGTGTTCTGGATTATCAGGGGCACATCATGTACGTGTGTTAGAACTAGGTTTGAAATTCTCACCACTGGCCTTCTATTACTTGACTTTTTACATATTATTATTAATAAAATGAAACTTTAGGACGTAAACCATCTCTCGTGTAAACACTTTAACAAGGATCTTACCATATATTATTTGAATGGTCGCACTGACTTGAATAGTGTCCTTAACATTAAGCATACATTTAAAGTGTTTGTGGTTTTTAAGTGTAAAACCTGGAAAACATGGACATTCTGAAATTCTGCTAGTGGCAAAGATGCTAATTAAACAAATGCTTATTTTTCCAAAATTTATGATGCTCTAGAATGTGGGAAAAGCACAGGAATAGCAACATTTCTTATAAAATCATAGAATGGTTTGGGTTGGAAGGGACCTTAAAGATCATCTAGTTTGAACTCCTCCTGCCATGAGCAGGAATGCCTTCCACTAGACCAGGTTACATTTAAATTATATTTAAATCAGGTTACATTTAAATTTAAAACAAAATCATTACTCCTCTCTTTTGCTATTACTGTGCTTTAGTTATTAAATTGGATTCTGTTGAAAGTCAGGTGAAACTTTGAATTAGATATTAAAACTTGGGAATGACTGTATTAGGGTAAAGAGTATGGAAACATTGAAGCTTATTCACTCACTTATGACTTGTGCTTCTTAATTTTTCTTCCTCCAGCCTAAGCCTAATTTGACTAGACTGAGGAAGATGGCACAAGCGTGGCAGCTATTTGGAAAAAAAAAAGAACCTATTTAAAAAAAGTTAAGACTGTAAACTGCAGCCACCAGAAGCACTGGTATGATCCATGAGCCCTGTTTTTAGACCACAATACCCTGCGTGGAGCCAAGTTTTGAGCCAGTGCAGTCACCAAACCTCTTCCGAATATTGACCTAAGAAGCAGAGACCAGCCCGGAGAACATGGCAGGAGGAGCCCACCCTTGTAGCCTGGAGAAGCATTAAGGAATTGCGCTGTAAATCTGGGCCCTTTGTCAGCACTGGACTGTTGGGTGCAAACAGTTGCAGTCACTTGCAGTTATGAAAGCAAAGCACTTTTTTTCTGCAAGCACAGCATAATTCTGAATAATAGAGAGGGGAATTTTAATTAGTGTATTTTATAGTACTTTGAAAACTGGAAGGTATTTCTTAATAAAGTTCACACTAATTTCTCTCCTTGGCCTCATGGCAGTGTTTGGAATGAGGATTGACCAGCTTCATAGTATATATAGGCTAACGCAGAATCAAGAAACATTTAATCAAGGAGCATAGGCAATGAATGACACACCCAGCTGCTTTCTCCAGCTCCTTGCAGTTTTTGCTCTTGAGTGAGAGATTTCTAAATCCCCATATAGCCCTACAGAAATAACTAAATAGTTAAATATCCATTTTGAAGACAACTATTGATGGATTCCTACTCCTGTCACATTCGCCTGTGAAAGCACACCGTAAAGCCTGCTACTGCATCATGTAGTGAGTGCAGGCAACTCACTACACTGGTAAAACTCCTGCTAGTTAAGGAAACAAAACAACTGCATATGGAAAATATGCTTAACAGTGAGATCACTGTAAACAGCCTTTATTGCAGTGTACTTTGAAGTAACAGCCTAGCTGCCCCAGAGTTACACATTTGCCTTGCTATTTCAAAATCAAAGTGGGTTAGCAGCTCCACATGGTTTCTGACACAGCACAGAGATGAAACTTGTACAAGAGCTCTGCCTTCTCTTGCTCTTGGGTAGGAAAGACATGCTGAGCAAATTCCCCACTGGCTTCCCGCAGCAACCTGTCTTTGCAACATACACTTCAATTAGCTGTTGTATCTTTCTACAGAGAAAGATGGGAGGAGTCCAAATAGTGATGTGCTTCCCACTATTAGAGTTCATAGTCATCAGGATGATACAGCTCGCTCATGAGGCGGTAGATGTAGGAAGGTGCATTACCCCCAATGTTAGAAATGAAGAGAGTAATGAGCTCTGGAGGGACGTAGTCAAACACTGGGCAGTGAACATTGATCTTTGCCAGAATCTCCCCTGTAAAGTGAATAGTAGTAATATCAGTCAGAGTAGCTCAAGGTACATTTAGCCTTCTGTACACCTTCCTAAGTCCCTAAACAAACTGGCTATGCACATGCCACCCTGAAGTTAGCACTTGAACATCCTGAATACTTTCCAACTTTATGGATGTCATTAAATTACAGACGTACAGCAATCTTGAATGAATGGCAAAACTCTCTTTCTGGTAATTTTTGCTGGTAAAAACCCCAGACCCCCTCTGATGTAGACTAATTGCCAAAAAAAACCTGCCAATATGAAACAAAATAATCCTGATACTGCCAAAGTTATTTAAAGAAATGCGTAGAAGGCCAAAACTAAAAACTGGTGCTAAGCCTGCTATCTTAATTTCAAAAGTCTTTGTCCCATAGAAATGGGGCTTTGAAAGAGACTTTGCTATCTGAAAATGGGCTTGGGCACTGATGCCTTTCTAAAGATTGGTGCTTGTGTGGGAAGCCCATTGCAGAGATACTGTGTTTCAATGGCTGTATCACCAAACAAAAAGTTTCAGGAAGTTATATGACAGAAGGGAAGCTTCCCTTGATGTTGGGCATCTGCTCTGTCCCACTGGAAACTGCAGCCTACCTGGCATTATCACCACCCTGTAATAAAACACTGACTGCTTCAGAGCAGAATCAAAAATGCAAAGACAGTGTTCAAAAGAAATCCTTTTCCTGTACTTTATATAATATACAGTTACTTATAAAACTGGATGGTTCACTCACCTTTTTTTGCAAAAGACAGTAAAAAAGATTTTTTGTCTTGGGTTACAACATAGTCTGCTGTTTAATTATTTATGTGAGTTATAAAAATAATAAACTATAGTCTGAACCAGTTTGACCAGATGTATGAAGAATAACCAGTACCTTCTGTGAACGGCAGCACTTCCTGTGGTGACACAAACTTGTGGAATGAATCTTCTTCACTAGGGAACTAAACGAGAAAGAGTAGAGGAAGGTCAGGAAAAAATCCTACCTGATTATCCTAGTGAAAGCGGATCCTGCACTGGAAGGAACTAATGCAGAGGAAGATGACTTGCCAGGTGATAGTACCTCTGTTTACAACAATTACATAGTGCCTGCATCTAGAACCTCTCTAACATTTACAGATGAAAGGTTTTTCCTCAAAGCTTTTAGAGCCTTCTATGATGTGGCTGCCCTTATCAAAGCCTAGTGAACTGGAGCAGTGACTTCCTCAGTCTGCAACTTCACCTGACAATACTGAAAAAGTGCCAAGTGTAAGGAAGAGTTTTGGGTGTCTCATTTTACATTCTCCACCTTTCAACCCTAATGGTATAAACTGAAATCTGCTGTGGTTAAGGAAAAATAAGTATGGCAATGTCAGTCTCATCAGTCTAAGCAGTGTCTACATCTTATACCCAATGCACTGCTTTCCATATGTGGCAGAGGACGGTGCTTCAAGGAGATCCTGAGGTGTGCCAGAGCTCAGTGAGGATCTCCTATCTTAAGTAACAGCGCTACATGGGGGAGATGCCTCATTTACTGACCTTGCCTTGGGACACACGGTACTCTCCACTGTAAGCTCCCACAAGTAAAAGCCCCTGCAGGTGCAGTCCTGAAGTGCTGCTGTACTTACCTGTGGTGAAAGCTTGAACATGGGGGCACACACGATGAGTGGAGTGGAGTGGTGTTTAGCTGCCAGTGCCAGAGTGTGAGTCCCACTCACAGCAATCAGGGCGCCATTGGCCAGGATTGTCTTTGTACCAATGATGACCTTAAAAGGGCAAATCAGAATTGGAAAGTATGTTCCACAGCAAACTGGGGAAGGAACTCTTCCTGGCTCGGACCCTGACAGATGAGCTGGAGGAGGACTATGTCAGTACAGCCAGCCAGAGGCTGGAGTTACAGGGTAGCTGAATGCCTGATCTGTTTCATCTGGCACTGGCTCTGCACTGAGATGTTCCACTCTAACAAGAGCATGACTCCAGCATGGAGAGGCCAGCACAAAGAATTTCAGAAGACAAATGTATGTTCTATTGCAGAGAACATCAAGCAGAAACTGGGCTGTGGTCCCTGTTGTTCTACAGACCTACAAAGTAAGCTTTGTACTAGTAACTTGACTGCTCACTGCAAAAATTTCCTTGCAGTAAAATGGGACTAATGTAAAGCAGCTTAAAATATATAGATAAGAATTGATGTGGCTGGATTTTAAAATGCTACAAGTACTTTTTTCCCCCCTTTGGGGTGCCAAGTTTTCATCTCTATAAAAGTACAGAACAGGTCAGTTTAAAAAGACAAGTTTTGGTCATTCCCTTCATCAGTCATCTTCTGTTTCAGGCAAAGGGGTATTTCTTCCCTTTGGAAATGCTGCTTTTTGTTCTATCTCCTTTGAAAACTGAGGTTACACTTTTGAGGCTCTCTTGTAACTGTTAGCCACTAAGCCAGAAAAACCTATCACCTTGCCGTCAGTCATCATTCTGACTTGTAGTTCCACACTGAATCTCCGCCCCAGCTGTGAACAGAGACTATTACAATTTTGAGTCTTCAGTGAAGAAGAACATCCATCATTGCTGGGACTTGCAGCTGCTTTGAGAGGCCTAACCACCCCACCAGTCATGAACTCCCTCCTCCAGTGGAGCCCTCCTTACCTTGTTGACTCGAGACATGACAGCAAAAATAGCTGCATCACTCATGACAGTAGTTTCAATATTCTCTTTAGATAGTCGGACAGCCATTTCATGACCCTAGAAAGAGGGAGAATCCAATTGGTTCCCTGTGACATAGCTCCTGCAGTGCAATTGTAGAGGCATCAGCACTCAATTCTCATCTGAACTGCAAAAATACCAAGTGATGGAACTCGAATATAGGCACTCAACTCAAGGATGCTGGGGTATGAAAATGAGCTGCCTACAATCTCTCAACTGTAGAGGAATTTCCATAACATTCAGCTTGACTGCAGAGACAAGATTTCAGTAAGAATACATGGGACAATATGGTACCTGGAAAAGACAGCCAGCCTAGGTCTTACCTGGCAGAACGGCGCACACTCTGCCACGATGACCTGGAACTTCCGCTTGCGAGCAGCTTCCTTCAGGAAGGCCTCAACAGTGCGTGAGTAGCCAATGGTCATGATCACCTCATTGGAGTGGATGTGCTCCAGGGCCTGCATAGCAATGTTATCGGTGGTGCCCTCTGTAACAGAAGGAAGACATGGGTGTAAAAGCAGCCAGCCAAAGCAACACTTGTGCTGCTAGGATCGTACTCTAACAAGATCATTTTTCACTAAAGCAATGTTGTGAGCACTGGTAGAGCAGGAGCAGCTTTTCTCCCCATTCTTTTTGCCAGAGGAGCAGAACCAAGAAGCTGGCCCTTGAATGCCCCACATTCCCTAGCTATACATAGAAATAGCTGCATTGAAAACTCCATCATGAGGGGAGTGGATTGTGTCAGTGCTACTCCAAATAACCACCAGGCCCACAAAACTTCAACAGTTTTTTAGCTCAACAGCAGGTCAACTTGGGTCAGGTGCCTGATCTGTCACAAATATAGCGGAAAAAGAAAATTGTATCACAGCTCTTTGTGGCAAGGGTTATCTTATATGTGCACAGGGATTACGTCCAACCTTGGCATATTTTTTAAACTCTTCTTCGGAGGACTTGAGACTTCCCGGAAGACCAAATGCGCAGGCCTACAGCTCCCCATAGTGCTCCTTCCAATCCACCCATCCCCCTGTAAACCAAAGAGGACTTAAAACTAAGTCCTGGGAGCAGCAGGGCTTCAATCTCTTAGTTCATTCAGATTAAGCCTCCCAGATCCTTAACTGTTTTCTTTTCACCTAGAGAAGGGGAAAGCATCAGTCCCATCCCATTAGAAGCTTGACTTGAGCAATGCAGACCCATACATACCTAGCTCAATTAGCATCTCATTAATAGCTTCAATAACATTAGCTCTGAGAGAGGGGTAAGGGGTTCTGAAATCTTCGCTCAGTCCTCCAGAAGTCAGGAGTTTGTGCAGGGATTCTTGCTGGTCACTTTCCTCACTGCGCCCATGAAGCCTGCAGAGAGATGTGGCCTCTTCAGACTCAGGAGAAAGTGCAGGGCCACAGCCAGGCTCAGCACTGTCCACACAGTGCAGTACACCTGGATGTGAAGAGACAGGAAGGAAAGCCATACACAGAAGGCACACTATGCCAAAGAGCTTCCCTAGCTGTCTTGGCAGAAAGACACACAAATCTCTGCCAGAAAGTTCCTTCTTAAGTCATGTGCAAACACTGTTGTCCACAGACAAGGAGCAGGCTCGAGGCTACTGCTCCAATAGGATGGACCCCCCTGGGAACAGATGGAGAGAATAGCCCAGGGTTAGGGCACAGACTGTTCTCATGCACCCAAAACACATATATCAAGTGGTTTCTACAGAGGAAATGTCATCACCCACGGTGGAAACAACAGGGTTTATTTTGGTGTTAAACTCCCTGAATCCCTCTCTAGGAGAGGTGGGAAAAGGGGGTGATGGAAACTAAAGGGGTTTCACAGAAGCAACTTAAAAAGGCAGTTCTGGGCTTCCAGAGAGATACAGGCAGCAATAGGAGAACTTTACCTGCCATATTCCTCACGAATGACCTTCAACACTCGTCGCACCATGTTACCCACGGTTGTCTCTGATGGCTGGGCTGCTGTCATCCTCTGGCCCTCTGTCCGGATCAGATCCATGAGCTCCCCTGGAAGAGGGGAGGGCCTTGGTTATTGTTGCCCAGAGCAAGCCCATGTAATCATCAAACCAGTGCACACCCCTTAACATCCCAAGGCCGCAGCTGCTCCAGCACAAGGACAACAGTACCAAGAAACAGCAGGAAGGGGCGAGCAGAGAGCCCCTCACAGAGCAACCTGTTCCACTGGTGGGTTTTGCAGTCCGAAACGCTTAGACACAACGCAGACTTAGGGAAGACCATCAGCAGTGCATTTGGTCTTTCCTTTGAAATAGGAAACCACGTGCTGCTGGAAAGGTTCGTGCTCGGACCGACGCCGCTGAGGGAAGAGCAAGGCTAGAACAGGGCAGGTCCTCAGGTAATGCCGCCCGTGAGCACAGCAGGCTGGGAAGGGCTCCGCCGCGGCTGGACAAGTACTGGGAATTCGGTGGTCGCTGCTAGCGAGGCTCCAGCTCCCGCGGGCCGCAGCGCCAGCGGCGCCGCATCGGGCCTACCCCAGCCTTCCGGATCCCTCTGTACCCGACAGCCGCGACCTGGCGCAACTGTCCTCCCGCGGCTCGCCCCTCTGCCGGGCTCCGCCGCCGCCTCGTTCCCGGTGCTGGGGGAATCGCACCCGCCCGGGGAAAGCGCTGCGTCCGTCCGCCGCCGCTCGGCCCTCACCGGCCCGGCTCCATCGCCCGTGCCCGACGATCTTCCGCAGCAGCGACAGCGTCTGCCGCGCCGTGTCCTCGGAGCGCGGCCGCTCCCCGCCGCGCCGCAGCCGCGCCGCGAAGGCCTCGATCTGCTCGGAGAGCTCGGAGCCGCGCTCCGCGGCACCCGGCATGGCGGCAGCACTTCCGCTTCCGCCGCCCCGCCGCTCCATTGGCGGAAACTGCAGAGCTGTGCCCCACCCCGTCCCCGGTTCGGCCAATGAGAGGCGCGTCCGGCGGGTGGGCGGGTGTCGCTCCCGTATCCCGGGAGACGGGCGGTGCCTCCGGGGCCGCGGGGAGAGCGCGCATGGACGGGTTTACTTTGGACTGGGCGGTGCGCTGGGTGTAAAGAGCCAAAGCAAATGGGTTGGGAAAGGCGCAGTTCCTGGCAGTCCAATTGTTCTTGCTGGCAGAGCCAGAACCGGCCCTGGATAAGGCAGGAATGTAGCTCCTTTGTGTCTAGTTCCTGGAGCCACGGAATAGTTCTCATTGTGGTACTGCTTTACTCTATCGCTCTGTTCTGTGTCCTGTTGTTTTAGATTAGGAAATCAAAGCAAACAGGTTTATGCTGGAAGCTTTCAGTTGTTGCTTCATGTAGAGGCCTGTAGGGCCTTGGATGTTCATGACGTCTTTTTTGCATTCGTCGGGTTACGAATCGCCCTAGGACTCACGCTACAGCCAGCTGCTGTCCAGGGACTGTTGGATCCTCAGCAAGATACCAACAGCTGGTGTGACTTAATGCAGGTGGTTTGTCACCAGTGCTGACTGGGCATGTCCTGGTTCCCCTCTGCCTTGTCTCTCCCTTCTTCCCAGATTTAGGCGTCTGTTTTCTTCCATAGTGCATAAATCGGAGGCTCCCCGGAGCAAGGTCTGCCCAGCTCTGCATTTGTGCAGGGAAACCCCATACCCCCTCTGCCCCTCTGCACAGCCACTTACAGGCAGGGCTGGGGAGGCTGCCTGTGCCCATCGGCTGCCTGCTGCTGCCTCTGGCTGTACCCCTGCAGTGCTGTGTGCCAGCTGCCTTGGTGTCTAGAAACAGCTCCCACACATGCACCCAGGGACTAGGATGTGTGGATTGGCCAGAAAAATAAAAATCACTGCGTTGGAGCTTTCCTTTGTTTGTTTACTTATCTTGCTAGTAAACAGAGCAGCTCTTGGAGATTAGGCAGGATGGAGTAGAGGAAGGGAAACCGGGCTCTGAGGTTATGACCTCTTTGTGGATGTTGGGCTGTTTATATTCCCTGCTTTGGTCCCAGTAACTATTGCAGAATAGCTTTTTCCCAGCATTTTGCCAGGCTGCAGAGCTTTTCCCGTTTGTGCTGTTTCTGCCCTTTTCCCTACAGCACTTTCTGCCGGGCACTGCTGCCACAGCTAGCATAAGGCAGCTGGCAGTCTGGTGTCCCTTGAGGGGCAGACTCCTGCACTTGGTCTGCTGCCTTGTGTTTCATGAATGAAAGCCTCTGAATGGGGATTTCGGGAGCTGTTAGCTCTGCATAGCTGAGCTGAGCCAAAACCTGTGGCTCTCTGGAGAGCTGCAAGGCAATCCCCAGGCTGCTCAGAGGGACCATGTCTATGAGACATCTAACTGTTATTAGCCAGCAGCTGCTGTCAGGACCCAATGAGTTAGACAAGGAGTGCCCAGGAGGACTGAAAAGGAGGGATTGAGGAGGAGGAGTGGCAGCAAAGGCAGCACTGGGAGTGCGGGGCAAGTGGAGAAGGAAAGATGGATGTTGGCGTCCTGGCGTACTGTGCTAAAATCCCATTCTATTGCAGGCTGTGCTGGTCACTGTGGCAGAAGCGATGGGGAGTGGGGGTTGCATCCCTGTGCAGCTGGAAGGAGTCTCACCTGGTGGTCCACAGCTGCTGGGTGTTATGGAGCAGGGCCCCCTCTGTGGCCACAGCCATAGGCAACTGTCTCCTGCACAGCCCGCCCTCCTTCCCTTCCCAGGTGTATCCTGGATGTCCTCTGGGGCAGAGTTGGTGGCTGGAGCTTCCCAGCTGATGCATAAGCAAGCAAGGAGGCTGACACAACTGCAGACAGTGCTGGTGATGTGGACAAAAGAGCTGAGCAGGGAATAAGCTGGCCAGCCAAGCATAGCAGCACATTTTATGGGCCTGCAGAGGAGCTGAAAACTGTCTCACCTCCTTGGAGAGCTGTCAGCCTAGCCAGGATGGCATCCAGCTCTGTACTGTCAGGGCTGACTGCTGAAGACACTACTTTCTCTCCACCCAGGGAATTCTGTATCCCTGGGGGCTTAATGTCATCCCCCAAGCGCTCGTGTGAAGGAGTTCAAGGCAGGACGGAAGCTGGGTAGAGCCTGGGAGCACTGGAACATTGTGTGCTGGGAGGCTGTTTGGATTAGAAACTCTCAGCGGATAAGTGGGCTGGATAAAATGCCAGGGAGGGGAATCAGTTTGCTGAACTCTCGTAATTGGACTCATCTGCAACAACCGGGTAAGCAAAGTGAGCTGCACAGGCAAAGAAAAGGAGCCAGCAGAGGAGAGCCAGCCGAGCCATAGCCCAGTAGGAGCAGCAGGGCTGGCTGTCAGCATGGCACAGACTGTGAAGACTGGGTGGATGACATGGGAAGAAGTGGTATTACTGCTGGGTGCCTAAGCCACTTGCTGCGCACAAGTGACTGAGTTAAGGAGGTCATGGTGCGTGGGTGTGGGGGGAACACAAAGCACAGTCTAAGGAGAAGGATGTCCTAACGTATCTTTGGTGTGATATGATTGCTCTTTGGAAAGTCCATGCTCAAAGGCCTGAGACAAAAACAAGTCAAGACCAAAGCTCTTGCAGTCACAGATGTGGAGGCAGGAATTAATCTGCTGAAGGGAACCCGTTTGGGCACAGTGTTTTCTGTGTGCTGCAGGAGAGAAAGTAGGTCATTTAGTAAATGAAGGGGATGGAAATGATGAGCTGAACTGAGTGTGGAATGCATGTTTAAAACTCAAGCTTCCAGGGGAAAAAGACAAAAAGCCCAAACAAACAGCTGGTGATCAAATGCAGGTACGTGAATAGCTGGAAATCTGAGCTCTGTGGGTTTGCAGGCGCACACACACGTCTGAGTCATCAGCAGTTTTGGCATGCTTGAAATTCGTGTCTGACGCTGCAGGTACCAGGGCAAGTGTTCTGCTGGTCTTCACTGATGACCCCGGTAGCAACTGTCTCCTAAACTGGTGATCCTCAGGATAGCCTGGCTGCCATAACTGCCTGGGTGGCCAAGGAGAAAGAGGCAGGGCTTACTAAGGGGAATAACAGGGTGGATTCAGTGCCTCGGGTTAGCAAAGGATTTGGTGCAGCTCCTGGCTTGGCCGCTTGTGTTCTTGTCTCTGCCTGGAAAATGGCTGCTGTCTCATCCTCATCTCAGCACATCACACACAGGCAGGCCAAGCCCATAGCCAGCCCCTTGCAGTACCAATGGAGTCCACAATCCCTATGGAAAATGAGTAGGTGGTTCTGAATCCAGCCCAGGGAGCGTCTCTCCTGCCAGCAAGTTTGTAATTTGCGCCCCCCTCATTTTAGGAGCCTTAAAAATAGAGACCAAGGCTGGGAAGCATGAAGGTTTTTCTAGGGCTTGTTGTGGAAGCAGCCCAGGCTGGGCTGCCTCTTGCTCTTCCAGCCCCTGGGAGAGGCATGGGAAGCTGGTGTCCAAATGCCTGCCCTGGATGTGGAGCCTCACTCGTCGGCTCATTCATCTATGGCAGTTGCCCAGGTCTCCTCTCGTGATGCCGACAGCTGGAGGCAGCTGGTTCAAAGGCCAGGCTGGTCAGGAAGAGGTGAGGGAAGTGTGGGAAATCACTGCATGTAATGTAGGAAAACAAGCTGTAGCAAGGGATGAGGGAGCATGATACAGAGCTGGGTGGGAGCTGTTGTCCTCAGCATTGCTGTTAGTGTCCTGGACATTCATACCCTCAAAAGGCGTTGGCTTTTTTTGCTGCCACCAAAGACACAAGTGCTCAGAAAGCTCAATGGCACCATGCAGGTGTTGGCTGTGGCTCTGCCACCCCTTCAAGGGTGCATGGGAGGCTGGCTGGGCCACAGAGGAGGTGGTGCGGGGGGCTCATCCCTCCAGGCTGGCTTCAGGGAAGCCCTGGAGCAAACCTGATGTGGCTGCAGGAAGCCGGGCCCTCGGCGTGAGACAAAGTGCTGCCTGGATGCTTTGTGGTCACCAAGGGGTCCGTGACACCAGCAGTCTGGGCTGCTTCCTGGTCACCAGCCAGCTCCCCACAGTTCCTCTGCTCACGCGCTCCCGGCGCTGCAGCTGGTCCCGGGCTCGCTTTGCTCATTGTCTGCTGCGGGTGATGGCAGCTATTCAGTGGCTGCCAGGTTTCAGAGAAAGGGAGAGATGAGCCACTCCTCCACCCACATTCTGGGAAAGTCTCTGGGATGAAGCCCTGCCGATACACACGTTCACTCTCCTCAGCAGGGAGAGTGTGCTGTGGAGCTTATATCCCCCTCAGCCCACATCCCACACCCCCCCTTATCAGCAGGAGTGATGCGGGGAGCAGAGCTTGGAAGCAGCCCTGGCCACTGCCCTGTCCCACACAATAGTGGAGTCTGCTACTCCCCGTCTCCTTGCCTGTTTGCCTTCCAGAGCCAGGCAGAGTCTCGCCATCACTATTATTTTGCTTTGTGTCAATATTATGACAACTAAAAGCAGGAGAACTGCATCCACATGATAAGCAGCCAGTAGGTCTGGGCTGGGTGTGGATCGGGTTCCAGTTTGGCAGGGGAGAAAAGTGCCTGGCAGCCCCTGCCCACCGACTGGCTGGGAAAGCTGGGAGGCAAGGGACAGCAGCAGCCAGTTTGTGCCTGTGCGCCTCTCCTCTCTGTTCAGTGCTCACTGCCCTTTCTCCAGGGTAGATGAAACACGATAAATGTGCAGAATATGCTTGGTTCTCTGGTGGAAAAGTAGCCTCTGTCTCTTTCCTGAGGAGAGGGCTGTTCTGCTCCTGCTGGGAGAATCTCACCCCTCCCACGGCTGCCATACCCTGTGCCTCCACCCCGTGCAGGCCCAGGGTGTTCCATCTCTGCTGGTGGCAGAAGGTCATGCACACTGCTGCACCAGTCCATCCTGGCCATAGCCTTTTTTTAACCAGGCACAGCACTCTACAGCTGCTGGAGAGAAGTTCCTGCAGGCTTTCTGGGGCTTGAAGGCTCAGCTCCCACCCAGAGCTTCAAGAGAGGAGCTTGGACAAAGCAGGGTGAGCTGTGGTGTGGTTCCTATGTCTCTGCTTCCTTCTCTGGTCTCTCAGCACCTCGTGTGCGTGGGGCTGTTTTGGCACAGTAACTGCACTTGCTGTCAGGGCTGCTGACAGAACGCTTACCTGTAGGTACCCACGTATTCTTGGGGCTGTGGTTTGGCTCTCCAGTGGCTCACCCTGCTCCAGGGCTGTGCTTTTCTGCAAACACCCATGGCCTGGCCAGTCCCTGCAGTGTGGGGCTGCCCAGTCACTGGCCACTGAGCGCTCAGCTGAGTGGCACTGAGTCTGCCAACATTGACCTGTTCCTGGACCACTGGCTGGATGAGGGCCACGGCTTCCTAGGACTTGGGTCTGGCAGTCCCAGGGATGTCCTTCTTTGTAGCATCATCCCTGCCCCCACGGGCGATTTAAGTCGTGTCTGAAAGCAGTACCCAGGCTTGCCACGGGTTCCCCTTGCCTGGGTCCTCTGCCCGGAGAGCTCAGGCAGCCCTGGTGCTCATCCCATGCCCCGCTAAAACTCACATCTGACCTAGGCCAGCCCCCAATGCCTGTGAGCCATGGGGACCAGACCCTGATGTCCCCAGGCACAGGGCTGGACTGTCAGGTGCCTGCAGTTTTGGTTGTGGGTCCCCAGGGAGGCTGAGCTCCCCTCCCCAGGAACCAAAACAAACAGCAGAGTTCCTGCCACGTGCGGCCGGGGCTGACTAAGGCTGGACGCTTCCGCCTGCCGCGGGCAGCAGCGGCCGGGGCTGCAAGCCACCACCATCGGGGCGCACGGCCCGGCCCATTTCCCCCTATTGTCAGCCTCCCCCTCAGCAAACACATCCCCCTGCGCACCTGGGCTGGGAGAGACACTGACGCCACCACAGCCAGCCACCAGGGACAAGGGATGTGCTGCCGAGGGCATCTCTCAGAGCTGCTGCAGCGCAGCTCTGAGGAGTCCTTTGGGGACCAGGTGCCCAGGCAGGTTGTTTGCAAGTTGTTTGCTTGAGGTGCAACACTGACTGTTCAGGGGTCACTGGTGCAGCCCTGCTTGCCTGTAAGGGCACTGGAGAGCCCTGCGTTTCTCAGAAGTCAGCAACAGTCTCCTGGCAGAGAGGCCTGGGTTCCCTGTGCCAAGAGGCTGGAGCTGGGGAAGCCCCAGCCAGACCATTCCCATCCTCATTCTCACTGTGGAGACACAAACTAGAGATGATTGACCTGGTTTATCTCAGCACTAGCTATGGACTGGCTCACTGATAGTGGGGCTTAAGAGACTCCCTTAGAGGAGATCACAGGACCAGGGAAAGCAATCAAATGAAACAGCGAGGGTGAGGCATGGGGGCTCTGGGATGATGGGCAGGTGTGAGGAGCCCAGTGCTTTACATCTTCATGCTGCTTTGACCTCAGGAGTCCCATCACAGTGCAGGACACAGGGAGCTGCTGGCGGGGTTCTTGCCCACTGGGGTCAAACACAAGAGGGTGACTGTGCCGGGTAGCTGGATCATGGAGGGTTTGGCACTTCCCTTGGTGGAATCCTATAGCTGTGATGAGACTGACTCCTGTGTCCTAAATAGCAGCAGAACAAAAATCATGCCCTGAGGATTTCAGAGGTATTCTCCAAGAGCTTCAAGGGTAACACAGGAGGTCCTGGCTACAGTCGGTTTAAGAATGATGCAGGGACAAATTTTTGTTGGGTTCTTCCATGTGAGATGCCAAAGATGGGATTTTGTAGGCGATAAGATGCCTGTGAGAGAACTCTGATGCTGAAGTGGGGCTGTTTTACAGAAAAGATGACTTCGAGGGATCTTGCCTGCAATGAGCAGGGTGGGGTTTTGCAGGAAAGAGCAGATGCTTGCTCTGGGCTCCTTCAGTACTCATGGGCAGCCAGGGGCCCTGCTCTTGCCCCTCACACAGAGGGTATAGGAGACATGGAGGTAACCCTGTTCCCTGGAAGGGCTGTGCCATGGCATGCTTGCAGCTGGGTGTCAGGGCTGGCTTTCCCCACCAGACAGCCAGGGCTCACCCGCAGCAAGGATGCACTATCATTCCCCACCCACCTCCTTCCCCAACTCTGTGAGCAGGGCAGGGATGTGGCACAGAAAGACAGTGGCATATTCGAGGTGGTGCTCTCAGTCAGCAGCCACTGCATGGGCCTCACTGCAGGAGAGGCATCTGCTCTTTAAGGAAATGTCTCTATTTTCCTTATGTCCCTGGCTGGTTCCTTGAGTTTCCTCTGTCCCTTGTTCCCAAAGTGCGTAACTCTGCTCCCCAGAGTCGAGTGGGAGGCAGTGCGAAGGACATGCTGGTGCATTTATAGCATCGAACTCCAGCCCTATCCTGCAGCTGGGGAAGGGCAGATTTGGCCCCTCAGGAAGGAGCATGGCAGAGGGGAAAGCAAACAACTGTGGCCCCAGCCAGTTTGATGTTTCTCCCATTTGCAGGAGGATGTTGCTGATCACAGGTTACCAGTGTCCAAATGTTATTTCTCTTCTCCTGTCTGTTCCACACTGCCTAGAAAGTGGATGCTCATCCCAGGAATGTAAACTCTGCCCAAGGCCTCTGAGGAAATAACTTCAGACCAGGAACAGGACTGCATTAGGCAATTAAGGGCTGGTCTCCCCAGCCACACGGCTCCTGGGGGAGAGCCCTTTGCTCCAGCACCAGAGGCTGGCCTTGTGTCTGAGAGGTGGCCCCAAGGGACCTTCCTGCAAGGACAGGCATGAGGCCCCATGTGGTCACGGTCTTTGCAATAACAGGATTCTGCCTGTCCAGTGAGTTGGCAGCAGCTGCTGTTCAGGGTGGCCTCTGCTCTTGGATGGGAGGAAATTCTCCCTTCACCCCATCTCGCAACCATTCCTGGGGAAGTGGGGAGGGGGTCCCCTTGGCCCCGGAGGGTCCATAGGGTGGCAGAGGGCTCCGGTCATCATATTAAGGATGTTACCTGCTCTTTGCTGCCCAGCCAGGGGCAAGAGCATGAACAGGCACTGAACACCACCACAGCAGCCCCCAGCAGCTGCCAAGCTGGTGCTGTGCTTCTGAGTGGTGAACTGCAGCACATCCGCCCCGCGGTGGGGCTGGGATTTCTGTGTTCTTATCTCTGCAGCATCTCCATGCTAATTTGCCAGGCTGTGCTCCAGCAGCTTTCTTACACATTCAGAGATACCAATGCCTAGAAGCTTCCGACAGAGCCCAGCTCCTGCTGACATCTGAGTCACTGCCACCTGCATGGCTCAACGGGGCTGAGGACAGGCAGCTGGCATGTCCTGCATCCCCTGGGGACAGATCCCACAGGGCTGGGAGCAGGCCACTGGCACCCTCATGCCACAGGGACAGACCACACGTAGTGTTTGGTAGGGAAACCCTGAAGCAGCCTCCCCACTCTCCCAGGAGGACAGAAACGTGAATCCTGGCACAGACACAGAGCCCGTTATTTCCCTCGGACCTGCAGCCCACGGGCGATCATGTTGTCTGTTGGCATCTCATCACGCCTCCCATAGTTCCAACTTCCCTGGCTACTGGGGCTTAAAAATAGAACAGAAAAGGCCACAGAGCTCCTTTGGGTTGGCAGCAGGATTTGACCCCAGACCCCCTGTGTCCCCTTCCCTTCCGAGCTGTAGACTAGAACTGGGATGCTGTCCCTGAGGCTAGGGGGGACTGGAAACCCTCTGACAGGGGTCCAGCGGCAGGGGATGATGGAACAGGCACGGGGTAGCTTGAGGGGGAAGGGGATGGGTGGATACTCACGGGATGTCTGAGTGGAAACAGGGCATCTGTAGGGAAATAGGGAGAATGGGTGTGAAAGGGGCTGTTGTGTGGGCTCAGGAGAGCCAGGTGGGCACAGAATGGCTAGATGGGCATGGGGCAGCGAAAACAGCAAGCCGAGAAGCCCGACATGACCCCGGGGCTTCCCGCCGACGGGGAATTCACCGGGCACGGGCCGATGAATAGAAGCGCCGGGGCAGCCCTGTGGAGAAATGGCCGAAGGCTGGAGAAAGAGGCTCCGCCGCGCCCGGGAGCGCCGGCCGTCCCCGCGGCCGCCGGGGCCGCGCACCTGCTCCCGCCCCGCGGCG
>VZTX01031314.1:0-21511 GCA_013400915.1 Pardalotus punctatus | reverse complement strand
GGCACAGAGGCACTGCCCATCCAACCCCCAGGAGCACCAAGGGCCGGGGCAGGGAAACAGCCCTTGGCTGGATGAGCCCACCTCACGCTGGAAGGGAGCACCTGAGGAGTGCCCGTCTGCCCCGTGGCTCAGGTGCAGCTCCCAGAGCCGGAGGACACAAAAACTGCTCTGCCAGCACAGGGTAACTCCACCACCAGGGCTCAAGCCCCCTGCGTGTTCCCAGTGGGCTCCTGAGCAGCCTGGTCCTGCTCCACACACCTCCTCCCGCCGGGAGCACTGCTCTGCAGGCAGGAGCTGAGGGAGAAGCCAGCTCAAACTGAGCCCCCAGGTCACGATGTGACCAAAGCCAGCAGCAGCAAAAAGCCGAACCAGTCTCTCCCTCACTCAGTAAATCAGCGGCACACCTGCAGGGCTCTGTTCAATACTCACCCCTCCGTGCCGCCCCTCTCACACCACACCATCCCCTCCTCGAGCTGAGGCATCTAGAGCAGCAGGATTTATACCCTGCTCCTGGCTGGAGCAGTCACTGGTGGCCAGAAGCACCTGGGAGCACTAAAGGTAATGCAGCCTTGCAAGCAGCGGGATCATCTGCACCCGTGTTTAATTAGGTAACTGTGGCCTGATGCCTTCTGTGGTTGAACCTGTATAGAGACCAGCTTCCAAAGGCCTGGGAGGTGGTGTTCAAATCCATACTACTTGGAAATCCCAATTTCTTGTTGTCTTACAGAATTAAAACTGCATCCCTTCAGGTTCAGCACTTATGAAGCAGACCCCAGAAAAGCAGGATGTTGTGCTTGGTGTTCTGTGGTTCTGATCTGCAGGGAAAAGGGATGAATGTAGCAGAAAGCCCAGGGCTGGTGGTGGGCACCAGGTGCTGTCTGCTGGGGGCTGGGGGCTCACAGGCATCTTCAGCTCCCAACAGAGGAGCAGGGGCTGCCCACTGCCCTTCCCTTTCCATGAGAAAGCTCCAGCCCCGGGCTGTGCAACTCAGAGGTGTCAGAGCCTGTTTTGTGTCTGCCCCACAGTCTCACAGGCCTGGTGTCAGCTTTAATCACCCCCATTCCATTTCTCCTGGGCGCAGGGACCAGGCAGGAGGAGGAAGAAGAGGAGGAGGAAGAAGAGGAGGAGGAGGAGCAGAAGGAGGTGGCCTGGGTGACCTCCCCAGTCACAGGAAGGACACGTCCATCCTCTCTCACTGTTGCTCAGCCTGGTTCCACCGCCAACTACTCTTAATGACACTTCAACAAACACACAACAATCTGTCTTGATGAAAATCAGTGAATAAATTTAATTTAAAAATACTTTTCTATTTCTGGACAGGCACCACTCTGCTCCAGCTACTTCAGAATCAGCTGAAGCCTTCACAGTACTCAACAGCCAGACTGCACAAGGCTGTAATAGCAAAGCACAGCATTCAACCCTCTATGAGGGAGGAGCTGTTTATTAATTCTTAATAAACAGCTCCTCTAACCCCTCTTATGAAGTGTAGATGGGGTCTCAGAGTTTGGCTTCTATCCTCCAGCTGATCTGTATGTACCTCATGAAGGGGAGCAAAGAAAGCCTGAAACACCCAGCTCCCAGAGGGTTTGTTCCTGTGTGTGCCCCTCGGGGGCTGCGGGGCGGGCGTTGGGAGCGGGGGGCTGCTGGCTGCTGCCCAGCAGAGGGGACCAGCATTGCTTTGAGACGTGGAAAATTTTAGAGTGGCTTTTTCTCTGCTGGCTGCAGGTCCCCACACTCTGCACATCCCTGCAGAGTCACGCTGGCCTAATTATGTCTTCAAGCAAACACAACTTATTTACTAAATGTGCCTGGTTCTGCCATTGGCACCGTGCTGTCTTCAGAGCCCACGGCCGCAGCCACTCCCCGCGGTCAATGGACACCGGCCGCAGGGCCAGCGATCCTGTGCCAGGAGGAGCGCTCCCATCCTGGCCCTTGGGGTCTGGAGGCACAGGCAGATCCTGCCATTTGCCCCTTTTAGCAGCAGCACTGGGCGCCGTGTTTGTGGGCGAGTGGGAGGATGAGCTGCCAGCTCAGATCTATAATCTGTAGCAGCTTGTAAGAGGCACCCCCTCTCCCTGCCCTCCAGGAGCTAAAAACAGTCTGAAAGGTCCTTCTTCCCCCGGGAAGGAGGCATGTGGCATCCACTTGCATGGTGCAGGGTGGCAGAGGCTTTTTATACCCCCTGGAAGTGCTGTCATGCTGTGCCCTCTCATGGCACACACAGCCCTGGCTGCAGCAGTGCTGCAGTGGTCACTGAACCACAGCCTGGTGCCCCTGCAGCTCCTGCGTGATGATGAGGACAAAGCGTGTTTGCTCTTTGCTTTGGGATCCATTGGAGCTCTTTTCTGAGTCAATGCTGGAGCTGGGGGAAGCCAAAAGAGGCAACTCCCAGGGGAGACGTGTGTGCAACCACCCAGTGTGGAAGCAAAGGCAGGCACATTGCTCTCAATGTTGTCTCCCGGTTTCCAGCTCCATGACAAACCTCTTTGAGTAACCGAGTCTTGCAATACATATTTCAGTGGTTCCATCCCTTCAGTACCAGGTATCCATCCCCTGGGAAGCCACAGAGGGCTCCTGTGGATCAGTGGGGCCATGCCCAGGCAGAGCCCTCTGCAGCAGCGGCACCACCCGTGGCCCCAGAGCAGCCTCCTCCAGACCAGGCACCCCACTGCATCCAGCCCTGAGTTAATTACAGCATCTGCATCAGAGACTGCTGAAATGAAAGGGAAGGATGAGCAGCTTTCTAGCTCTGCCTTTATTTTTTAACCCCAATTACAAGTCATGTTGGGAGAGGCGGTGGCAGATAATAAAGTTCAATGGAATGGTCAGCGTGAAGTGGAAAACCAGGAAAGCCTCACATCCTGATCCCAAACTGGACACTGATATGTTGTGTGGCCCCGTCTCCTGGTTTCCTCCGTGTAAACTGGGGAGTGGGGGATGCTTAGTCCAGGGGGCATTCCACAGATGAATTAGCTTTTGGGAAGTGCTTTGAAGATTTAATATGTTACATAAATGTAAATGTTAGCACAGACAGCTTTTGGATTGCAGCAGAACCAGAGATTGCAGCCCAGATCAGAGCCTCGATTGGCTGTTCTGGCAGTTCAGAAACTGTCGGTTGGAAAAGTCTTTGTCCCTGCCTGGGCAGTGAGCACCCTGTGCCCCAGGCAGGCAGAGGGGCAGAGTGACTGACAGGCTCGGGAGCTTGCCCAGAGCACATCCCTGGTGGCACTCCCAAGAGACAGAGACTGCAGGGGGCATCGTGTCACTGAAGAGCCTCAGGGAGCTCAAGCCCCTCTGATTCCCTGGGCCCCCTGAGTGTGCTCAGCACCACTGCATTCCCCAGCCTGGGCTCTCCTGAGGTGCCTGTGAGGCACCCAGGCATTCCAGCTGCGGCCAGTGATTTCCCTTGGGAATTCAGCAGGAACTCTGCATTGCACTGTGCAGGCACATCTCCCCAGCAGAGCCACAGTCCCACCCATTGCTGTGAGAGTGCAGCTAATTCAGACTGGCCCTTAAAGCTCAGGAAAAGGCGAAGGAGAGTTCACCAAACAGATCTGGTTGGAGATGAGCAGGTGCCAGCATGCAGAGAACTGGCCACTCACCTTCATTTCCAGCATCTCCCCACTGCAGGGTACTTCATAATTCTGTTTTCTTTCTAATCAGATGAAAATACAAACGGAGTGCTAATCACAGAGCACAAATTGGGAATATGTAAAAAAGGAAAACAACCTTCACAAGCTTTGTTTTCAATAAAGTTTATGTCACGCATTGCACTTAGAACCGCCAGCAGGTGAGCTGATGCTATTTGCAGCATCATTCATTAACCAGTGTGTGCCCCGCCAGCCCAGCACACATCACCATACGACAGACTACAAAGAAGCTCCAAAGCAAAAGGAAACTTGAGATGAAACAGAGCGAGGCCATTGGTTCCTGGCATTATCCTGAAGATGTTTGTCAACATTATAATTTAGCCAAATGGCCACTATATTAAAGAAATAAAAGCAATATTTTGTTCTGACAAAATCATTATCTGGGGGGAGCTTTTGAAAAAACACATTAACCCTTTCCACATTGTACTTGTAAAGAATCCTGAGGGGAGGGCAGCGATTGCTACAGCCATGGGTGTTATCTGAGACATCTTCAGATTTACAGTCTTGTCCTCTAATATTTGCACTACTTGTACATTGTAAACACAGGACTGAAACATGGCAGGGTTGTAAGGAAAATTGTCTTGGACCTTAACTGCCTCTCCTGCTCCTTAGGCAATCCATCAATTTGTGCGAGCAGGCAGTCCTGAGATAGGAATTCAGCTGATAAAGGGAATGCAAATTACAGGTACCCTGAGATGGCCCCTGGCCTCCCGTGCCAAAACCAGCGGCTCGCTGGGTGGGCAGGTGTCCTGCAGAGCCCTCGTGCTGCTGCTGCTCTCGGGTCTCACCCGGCTCTCACTCCAGCACACGGACCCTGCCCGCAGGGAGCAGCGCCAGGCGCTGGACACGCTCAGCAGCCAGGTGTAGCCCCCTTGCCCCAGCAGCTGCCCACTGCTGACCAGACTAGAGATGGGGACACCGGGAGCTGCTGGAGCCCGAGTGATGGCACCAGCAGTCACACAGAGGGTCAGAGCCTGGCCCTGCTAACGCTGTCTGGGTCCCTCCCTTGTCCCACGGAGTGGGAGCTGTCGAGGTGAGCATCCACGGGAACGAAAGGCTGGAGCAGTCGCTCCTGCTCGGAGCACCAGGCGCAGGAAGCCGGGTCCGTATCGGGTCTGGCACACGCTGCTCCCCCGGCAGGCCCGTGCCAGCTCCTGGTGCCAGGGCTGCCCTGGGCCCCTCGGCAGGCCGGGACATCGTGGCTGTGCTGCGGGGCCACGCGGCCGCTGCAGGCCCAGGCTTGAGCCCCGCCGAGCAGCGCCCGGCCTCAGCCAGCGCAGCCGGGAGCCGAACAGGTTGGGCGACTCGAGGCTGTGGGAGGAATAATCGTTTGGGGTTGATTCAGCGAGCTGAGGCAGCCAAACCGGGCGAGGATGGCAGCGCGGAGCCACCCGCGGCCCTGCCAGGTATCTCTGGCGAGCGGTGGCGTTTGAAGGACTTTTTATAGAACTGCTGTGGAAACGGGCAGGGAGCGAGCCAAGCCGGGACTGCGAGAGAACGGAGGTGGCGTGTGGGTGTGCGAGGGCTGCGCGCAGCGAGCGGCGGTGCGGCCGGGGCCCAGCACAAACAGGTCGGGGCTGATGTTTATCAAGGACTCTCATCTCCTGAGCTGGTGGATTTTTCCGTGCCCTGTCAGTTCTGCTGTGCGGGGCAGGAGCGCTGCAGCCTTGCCCTGCGCTCGGCCTCGGGGCAGCGCCCGGCCCGCTCAGCTGCCCCGGCCCGGCTCCAGGACGCTCTGCCCGGCGAGCAGGAGCCGGGCTCCTGCCCCGGCCTCAGCCCGCAGCCGTCCCCTCGCCCCAACTGAGTCAGGAGTGACTCATTTCACACCGGGCTGCGAGCGCAGCGTGTGCCTCTGCAGATTGGCTGGCGGGGCTCAGCTCTGGATGTAGGTGGCTGCGTTACACACTCCAGCAGCGCAGCTCTGCTCCGTGCTCCCTCCTCCCTCGCCCTCTGTGCACGATAGCTGCCTGAGCCCAGGATCTGGTTCTCGCAGGCGCAGGAAGGCATCTCAGCCGGCTCCGGTGGATGTGCGGTGTGGATGGCCCCGGCTCCGCTCCTGAAGGAGCCGTGCACTGAAGATGGATGACTTGGCTCTCCTCGACCTGTTGGAGTGTCCCGTGTGCTTTGAAAAGCTTGACGCCACAGCAAAGGTGCTGCCGTGCCAGCACACTTTCTGCAAGCCCTGTCTGCAGAGGATCCTGAAATCCCAGAAGGAGCTCCGGTGCCCCGAGTGTAGGACCCTCGTCCTGTGCAGTATTGAGCAGCTGCCCTCCAACCTGCTCCTCATTCGCCTCCTGGATGGAGTCAGGTGTGGACAGAACGTCACGAGGTTTGGCTCCATCCAGAGGTCGGGGGTCCTGTCCTCCCCCGCCTCCATCAGGAGAGTTCCCAGGGGGCTGCAGCTGCATCAGCATCGGCTGGCAACAAATCCCAGGATCCACATGGAAGGGGTAAGGAAGTTCTTATGTTCTTTCTTCTGTCCATGAGCATAGAAAGGTTCCTGCTGTGTGCCCAGAGCCAGGAACCTTCTCTGTTAGCAGCACTGCAGAGTGTTTGAAGTGAGAGCGAGTGTTTTGTTTGCAAATCTGGCTGCTGTTCCCATGTGATAGTTGACTGTTTCAAGTTCATCACAGCAGAAATTGAATTGACTCCCAGGCTGAGACAAAGTCAGCCTGCCCCTCTCCTTGCAAAAACTTCCCAGCAGCTGCTCACCCCCAGTTTTCTGAGGTGCTTCCTGGCTTTTGAGGGTATTTCAGATGCTTTTACTTTCGGACAATACACTTCTTTTGACTGATAGCAATGAAGCCAGTGATTGCAGAGCTGTAACTGTTAGTGGTGGAGAAGGTATTTCCATAGCCGCACCTCAGTTTCCCTGCATTGGAAAGGAAGGAGGGTGCCCCGTGATGCTGCTGTTCTTCCAAAGTTCTTGGAGGTTCACTAGCTAAAAATATTAAATTTGACTCACTGACTGTACCTAGGAATGATTTACTAGTCTAATTTTAAAATTATAAGTTATTTCTGTCATTTTCTTTAACCATGCAAAACCTTTTCTTGAATAATGAGGATGTGATATTAGATCTGTTAAAAGAGCTTGGCTCAGATGGAATTTGGGGTAGAGACTTGTGGCTTCACCTTTCCCACATTATATTCCTGGATTTCCATTTCTCTCACCTGAATTATTCTTCTGTACAGTGTCTCTACACACCTTTTAATATTCCTCAAATCTTGGCTGAAAGGGCTGTTGAATCCCAGAGCGCTGGTCAGAGCACAGAGCTGTAAGGGTCCAGCCAGGCACAGGACAGCTGCTGTCCCCTGCACTGGAGCCGTGCGGGTGCTGCTGTGCCCTGTGGGTACGAGCCGGTACGTGGATCCCCGGGAATCTCTGTGGTGCTGGTGAGGGATCTGGATGGATCACACACCAAAACCAGGCATCCCTTGGGAGCTCCTCTCTCTGGTGTTCCCGCTGGAGCGTGTGGCAGTGCAGGCCTGAGCCAGAGGCAGCAGGTGCCCTTCCCGGGAGCGCTCTCCTGGCTGCAGCACAGTCAGGGACAGGGGCTGGGGGCCAGTGGGTGACACAGCCCAGCCCAGAGCGCTGTCCTGGCTGCAGCACAGTCAGGGACAGGGGCTGGGGGCCAGTGGGTGACACAGCCCAGCCCAGAGCGCTCTCCTGGCTGCAGCACCGAGAGGTGCACAGGGCCAGGGGGGAGCAGAGCAGGTCCCTGGGCTGCCAACGGCTCTGACCACAGAGACCCTGCTCTGCCCATGGACACCCTGCTCCGTCCGTGAGGACCCTGCTCCGACCACGGGGCTGCAGCAGCAGCAAGACCCTTGCTGGGAGCCAGCAGCTCTCAGGGGAGCTGCAGGAGCTGCTGGGGCCCTTCGTTCGAGGTACAAACTATCCAACAGCGGCAGGTTTCAGTCCCTGCCATCCCAGGCGGCATTGCAGCTGACAAAGAGAAGGTTGTAGTTTTTCCAACTGGACTCCCCTGGCCCTGGATAAAAGAGCACAAATACATTTGTCTGGTTTTCTTCTCTCTTACTCATTTCACGTTTCTTTAACTGGTTTTCAGGACAGGTAGGAACTTGATGCTGGTATATAATGGCAACATCCATCCATCCATCTATAGCTCCCAAAAGCTTTTAAGACCAATTCTAAGACCAAACTTCTGGGAATCAGCAGAGCCAGTGAGCGCTGGGGGAGCAGTGGCTGTGGCTGGTTCCCTGGCACTGGGACAGCCCTCTGAGTTCCTGTGCCTCTCTGGGAAGGGATATAAAACATGTTACACTGAAATACTCTTAGACTTAATTAGTTACTTAATTATAAAACACTTCAGAATCCTCTGCTGCAAGGCGAAGAATGCAACGTATTAGTCACATTTTGGTTTTGGTGGTTTTAAATACCTGCATTCAGGACCAGCCGTTACTTGGGGTACTCCAGTGGCATGTTAATGGATTTGGACGCTCCCCTGAGCTGGCACTCGGTGACAGCAGCACGTCCCCCAGCACAGCAGGGGCACATTTGAAAGTGCCTGTGCAGTGCAAAGATGAGACAGTGATGAGAGTGATTTGTCATCTCCCTACCCCATGGATGCTTGAGTTCCAGGGTTTTCTCACCTGAAGGAATCTGAGTAAGCAGAGACCTCCAGATGTGAGAACCTCAGAGCAGATTCTTTTTGTCAGGAATCACAGTGAGAGCAGCTCCCCTGCAGTGCTGCTCATCCCACCAGAGCTCTCCCCAGGTACTCAGAACTGCAGGGCCCATGTGCTGCTGCAGCAGCAGGTCATGTGCTCCCCCAAACCAGACTGCCCCAAACTGCAAGGGCTGCTAATTGCCCCTGATACTATCCACCACCTCATGCTACAAAGCAAATAGCATTGACGTGCCCCACACAGCTTTGCAGCCAGAGCCACCACCCAGTGCAGGATAGGGGCCAGGATTTGGTTTTAACAAGGCTGTTCTATAAATAAATTTCCTTTACTCCCTGGAGCTGAGAAAATCACAAGTCTGATCAAAGTTTCTCTCTCAGAAGAGATGTTTCCTTGCCAGCTCTTTGCTCTTCATGCTCATGAGCATCCATGAAGGCAAAAAGCAAAATCAATCCCTCATCACTGGCAAGCCAAGAGCTCGTCTCATTCTGAGCAGGAAGAGTGAGCAGGCCCTCATGGAGCTGCTGGACTAGCACAAATACAGAACTTGGTTTGCAGTCAGGAGTTTCCCAGAGCCAGTTGTTAAAGGACAGAGAGTTTTCTAATTACAGCCCATCCCAAGCTATTTATTTGCTGGCATTTAAATCCCTTTTGAATCCACTTCCTACGAGCTAACGTGGTGTGGGCACGTGCTGGGTTTGAGCACGTGGACCCATCCGTGCACAACCACGGCCTGGCCGTGCTGGGTCCTGCTGTGGAGCCCCTGGCTCTGAGCCCCTGCACTGCCCCACAGCTGCTCCTGCCACCTCAGGCCAGGCCTTCAGATCTTGAACATCAGCGCAGAGAGGACAAGACTTTGGATTTTCAGGATCTCCACATAATAAACTGTCTGGAATTTAAGAATAAAAGGACTTGCTGGGAGGTATATGCATAAATAAGCCATGCTGAAGCCTTTGAACTGTTAGGAACCACCCCTGGCATGTGCCAGGTGTGGTTACAGCTTGTGCTAAAGCTCCTCCTCACCTGGCTGCAGCCCCAGCATGAGCTGGTGAGCAAGCAGACCATGTGTGCTGAGGTGTGCATGAACCTCCCACAGCTCTTCAGGGGGATTGGATGACCCAGCTGCACCCTGCACACAGCAAAGCTCCATCCAGGCCACTAAACAGCTACTTGGGTGCTGAACTTTGTCATGCAACAAACATGGGACACTGAGCCAGAGGAAAAAGTTCCAAGTATGACAGCTTGCCTTAGGAAAACACAGACCACGCAGATTTAACTGTGACTTGGGCTATTTTCTCTTTGCATGAACTGAGTGCTCAACACCCCCTTCCAGCATTTCATGGGAGATAGACAGATAACACCTCTATTGGGATAAAAATACTCTGCACTCCAACGTCCCACCTTCACACGGACGTCTATAGATAGTGCCTGCGTCTTGGTATTTTCTTCTCCTCCAGAATCATCTCCAACTCCTTTCTGCATTTGACAGACAGGACTTGGATTGCTGGAGCTTCTTGAAGTCTTGTTCAAAGCAAACTCCATGTTTGCACCTGGCAGAGGCAAGCACATTTCCTGGCCCCCTCACTGAGCCAACCCCCTTCCCCATCCTCCCAAAACCCCCAGCAGTTCCTGTGTAGTCACAGCAATGACCTCAAAACGTGTGTCACATCCCCTTGGGCTGGACAAGCACTGTGGGGTTGTCACACTCCCCTGGATGCTGCCCATGCCTGGGCTTTGCCTGAGGTGGTGGTGGCAGCTTCTTTCCTACCAGAGCATCCTCACACCCCACAGCTGCTGGGCTTGGTGGGAGTGCACCACAGAGCCCCTCAGCTGGACACAGAGATGCTTCATTTGGCTACAAAGCTCTGTGTGGTCTCATGGCCTTTCTGGAGAAAGGACTTGTCCCAAGTCTCTTCCACTGCTACGTCCTGTCAGGGTTTGTCTCATTCTAACAGAACGAGGAGCTGCTCCTGCAGTGCTGGTGGCACCTTGTGCAGGACATTGGTGTGTTTCTTTTGTCCCTTTGCATGTAGTTTTAGCACTTGTATCTACTGCAAAGAGAGTGGGGTCACCTCAACATAGACTGATGGACAGCGCATACCCCAAAAGCTGCATGAGCAAGAGACCAGGCACAGGGCACTCCTGGGTGGTACCTCGGATGGTGGAAAGCCAAAAGATCTCCATGGCCAACAGCAGGAGCCAGTTTCCCTGGTTTTACAAAATTAGGTACCAAGCTGCGAACACATAAAAGTGTTTTAATTTGTTTCCAAGGCAATGAGTCAGGCTCAGATGGCGAGTCAGGAATAGCACAGCAGGGCTCCTCCGCGAGCTCACCTGCGCAGCGCCGTGGTCAGCCAGGAGCCTCAAAGTCTGAGTCCTCCTCACAATTCCCTGCTGGTCACTGGCCACTGTCCCTGGGTCCATGGAGTCGGTCACTGGCCGGAGTTGGTCGTTTTCCCTCTGGAGGGAAGGGTAGAGAGGAAGCACGCTCCCGTGCTGCCCTGCAGTGTGCCAGGGCTGGGCGTAGCGGGTGTCCTGAGAGACATGAGGGCTCTCCCTGCTGCCAGCACCATCTTGGCTTGAGGAGTGCCCAGGCCCAGTGCCCACGGGCAGAGGTGGCCCTGCTGCCCAGGGCTGGCAGCGCTGGCTGAGGAGCCACGTCAGCGCTCCCTTTCCCGGCACAGGCCGGGCACTGAACCAGCAGGGAGAGGGCTCAGGAGCGGCAGGAGGAGGGAGCAGATGCAGGTTTCCTCCCTGCACAGTAAACAGCCACTTCTGAGAACAGTGGTGCTGAGGCAGAGCATCATGACCGGGCACGCCGAGGGCTGACAGAGTTTGTTTTCCATGCAGCTTAAACCCATGACACACAACTTAACCACTGCCCGGGACTGCTGACGGCAGCAGAGACACGTCTGATAGAGCAGCAGCGAGCAAAGAGCGTGAAAGGGTTTCGTGCAGACACTGCAGCTTGAGCTCGCTGGGCCCCGGTCCCCAGCATCCCCCTGCCTTGTCCTCTCCTCTCACAGACTTGTCCCTGCTCTCCCTGTGCCCCTGTGGCTCTGCCACCACCCAGGAGCAAAGCCACGCTCAGGTCCAGCTCCAGCCCTGGCCGTTCCTCCTGCTCACCTGAATCTCCCCAGTGTTTCACACAGGTGAAGTGAAGCCTGATCCAACTGTGTCCTCCTGGGGAGCCGTGGGGATGTCACCAGCACACGGCCAGGCATTCCTCTCAGGGCTGGGTGCCGGCAGTGGTGCCTCAACATCTCTCATCCTCTCCATCAGAGAAGCTGCTCTGTGTTTTCTTTAATAATTTTCCCAATTTTCCATGTCACCTTTGCATTACAAAGCCAGAACTACCACAGGCCACGTTCAGAAGTGACATGAGCCTTGATGCAGTGGTACCCCAGGGCTGTGAGTGTGCAGAGGGGTAAGCACTCCCAGTCTCTTTGCCATCACCCCAGCAGCTGCAGCCATGGAGATGGAGCAGCACAAAACCAGCTAAATCCATACAATTCACATCTCCTGCATCTCCCCATGATGGCCAGTTGGCTCAGGAGCAGGTGGCCACCAGCACTAGCCATGGCCAGTGCTGGCCTCCCATTCTGGCAGGCCCAGGAGGGAATGGGGCAACCCCAGGGCTGACGTGAGCAGAAGGCACTGGCTTTTTTCTCCCTGGTGCACATAGTCTACTTGTGCTTGGAAGATGGGAACAATCCTCCTCAGGGAAGAAATAATTCAGAAACCACCCAACTGTCTGAATCCTCAGAATATAATTACATGAAGAGATTGAAATGACAAGTTCACTTTTGAAGGTTTTGTTCTCTGTGACAAGGCTGAAGTTATCTCCTCTGCTGAAATGCAGAAAAACAGAATTGTAATGGCAATTAATTTACATTCAAATAGCTCTTTTCATCCACCTGGATCCTGCAGAGCCCTGAACTGTGCTAGCTGAGCACACAAAGCAGGCGATGGGGCTCATTCATCCCATGAATACATGGGCAGTTGTGGCAGCATGTTGGAGGCAGCTCTCAGTAATGAGAATGGATGGAGATGTTATTGATCATCTCTGTGAAAAGGCAGCATGTCCGTGCCCTTCGGTGGCACTGTGTGGGTAACACCCAGCTCCCCACGCTCAGTGTAAGTCACAGCGCATCAGGAGCGTGGCCTGGGCTGCGCCCTCACATCTGTCCTGGAGTCACTGGCTGCCTCAGGGTGAGACATTCACGCTGCCCAGTGCTGTCCTGTCTCCTGCACAAGGTCCTTGGGAATTAAAAGGATGGCTGCCCTGTGGGACAACTCCCATGAAACCCAGGCTGGGATCAGTCCCTTGGGATTTACTGCAGAGGCACAGGGGGAAACTGCTCCAGAGCATCCCCTGCATGGCGTTAGGAAAATCAAAGCTGGGAGAACACCAGCCCGAGCCCATCTGAGGCCACTCCTGATCCATCTGCCAGCAGCACCCCCACTTCTGGAGTCGGCAGGACACCTGCTGAGCTTCGGAGGCCAGGTCCAACGCTGCGCCAGGCAACGGCAGTCAATCAGAAGGAAGCAGCCCCGGACACCCAGAGCAAGGAGCTGTCCCAAGGATCCACACGTCACTCATGCCACACGTCCATCTGCGCAGTCAGTGATGTTGGTGAAGTCAGAGCATCGGAGACACAGGAGGATCCCATCCGACATCCCCAGCTGTGCCTCCCTGAGCCATGCGAGGAACTGTGTGAAGAGTCAGTGGATCCCAGCACAGACACGTTCATGGCCTCGGCCTCAGGCTGCCCTGGGGGATCCAGGCTGCAGCTCCATCTCCTCCAGCAGAGCTGCTGTTGCCACAGGGCCGTGCTGTTCCTCGGCTGGTTTTAAAGGGAGTTGCTTGGGACAAGGTTTGCGGGCATTCCCAGCTTCCATCAGCAGCCTCTCCTTTTTCCCATGCTCCTGGCTTTGCTCCCAGTGATCCCCTCCCCAGCCAGCCTCACACACTGCTTCTCATTCTCTTTTTTGTAAATTCCTGTGCTCTGAGTATGGGTCTTACATGAGTCCCCTGCTGCCAATCCTGAGGAGTTATAAGCAGCTCATTTCAGATAATTACAGAGTGTATTTCTCTGCTAGGAAGAGATGCCCTGAATTGCTTCCTCACACATGTACGTATTTTTAATCTTCTTTGTTTTATGCGGAGGGAGACTCAGAGGCATTGGATGACTGCCCAGCACAACTGATGCCAAATGCCAAAAATAGTGAAAAAAATAAAAGCTTTTCTCCCTTATTGGCCTCAAATCCACTGAGAATGGGGACAAGGAGTTGAGGTGCATCGGCCATGACCATCCCAGCTGGCAGAGTGGCCGAGGAGAGAAAAGCACGTCCCTCAGAGATAGTGCTGATGCGAGGGGGGCCTGGCTTCACACCTGGCATTACCTGTGGCCTTCTCTCCCTGGGGCTCTCCCACACTCTCTGCAGGCAGCCCTGTGGCAAGGGGCGCCTGGGGCTCCGCTGCTCTGAGGGCCTGAATTACTCCCTGGGTCTCACTCAGCTATGGTGAGTGAAAAAACACAGGGGAAAATCAGAAAAAATGAGGCAGCATTGAAAAAAGATACAGCAACCCAGAAAATTGGTTTTTTCACTGTAGTTTCTCTTTCTCTGGGCAGCAATACTCTACACGAATTTTCAGCATCCTTTAGTTGAGTTTTTCACAGAGCTGCTCCCAGTGTTTTCCTAACGGGATGTTCAGACAGATGCCAAGCCTGCACTAGGAACCAGCCAGTGTGTGCAATACTTGGCTAAATATTTTGCTGTCACTACTACCCTGTAAAATGAAATGCCCCTTTGGATTAACTAAAAGCAACTGGACATGCTAATGGAAGAAGTCTCCATCAAAACAAAGCAGGTCCTTCCTCCCCCCTGCCAGGACCACGTTCTGGCCTGAGAAAGCCTCTCCCTCTGCCCTCAGCCCGGAGCCAGCCACCTCCAGGCACTCCTTGTCTTTATCGCCAGGTTAATTAGCACCCCAGTTTCTGCCTTTGCAATTAACCTACTTTAAATAAAGCAAAACAGATCCCTTGCAGAGGATCTGGGACACCCAGGAGCGGGCAGAAATCAGCCCAAGCTGCGACAGGATCAGATGAGATCAGACCTGCAGCCGCAGGACCGCGATGAACTGTGGGACTGGCCACCCACCCACGGGGGTTCTGCTGCCTGACCCCAGCTCCAGCACCATGGCTGCCACAGGGTGGTTCAGCTGTTCTTCTTTATCTTTCCTACACCCTACAAAAATGTTAAAAAACAGGGACACTGCGTGTCTTGCTGAAATCTTCAGCTTGCAGCTTTGTGAAGGGCCTGTACAGTAAAAACCACATTAGTTGCTCCCTGTGGATAGGTAACAGCTTAGTTTATGTCCTAAATAAAGTTGGGAAATTGATGGGGTATTTTTGGCTCAGTATCTGAGCAGCCAAACAAAATTTAAAAAAAAAAAAAGTTAACATAGCAAAAATGACAGACTTTGGAAAAAGCTAGCTTGGGTTGGGAGATTTGAAAGGGCAGAAAAGTGTGAGGAAAGGGTTAAAGAGGAGCTGAAGGTTGTGAGCGTGGTCAGAGGAAGAAAAAGCCCATTCATTCAACCATCCATGCATCCAAGCAGAGGGATGTGTTCAGCCAGCCCTAACACCACAAACACACCTGTCCCACCTGGGTTTTGGGTATTTATCCCAGCCTGCCCTGCTGTCTCAGCCCTTTGCCTGCTGAAGAAGTATTATTCCCAACTCTCAGCACTCTGCTTGCTCTCTGTTCCCAGTAAGCACCAGGTATGCATTTCATTTTGGAGTTTCTCTTGTTTTTAATATATTTCCATAACTCGTTCATGCTGCCTTTAATGTTTTGCTGTATCCTGCCGTTCCCTCACATCCCAGACATTGCTGCTCCTCCTTCCCAAGCCCTGTTCTCGCACTCTGTAAGAGGCCTGTTTGTTTTCTGGTTGCTCCTGAGGCAATCCAAGGTCTGCACTCAGACCTCATCCTTGTGTAACACCAGCGCGTCTGTCCCTGAGTGCTTCTGAAGGAGAAACGCTGTCCGTGTTCTCCATCCCCACGGTCTGTTTTTCTCATGGGAAAGAACATACATCCAGGTGTGTGTTTGCAGGGAGTCTCTATGGCCCTGGCACAGACGTGATCCCTGTTTCCCCTTGGATCTGACGGAGAGCAACCCTGGCCCAAGCCTCACTTTCCCCATTTCTTTTTTACCAGTGATGTGCTGTCCATGTCACTGAGCCAAGTGCGTGTGTTTACTGCGAGCACAAATTAAGAGACAGAATGACATAATTAGAACTAGACATTAAACTAATTGCTTCCCATTTCAAAGGCTTTGAAGTAAAAGCAGTACATTATTTTTTTCTCTTTTTGGTTCCTTTTCCCTACCAGGCATCAGGATTTGGGGATGCTGGAAGATGTCCTCTTTCCAAAAATTTAACAATTTACACAGGAAATTCAATCTTTTCCACACTTCTGGAAAGTAACATTGAGTTTCTCACTTCTACCTTCCTGACATCCCAAAAGTGGCTGGAAGAGAGGGAGCTCTGCAGGAGTCCTGCCTGAGCCCTGGTCACTGACATGGGTGGATTTGGGGAAACGTGCGGTAAAAGGCAGGAAAAGCCGGAATGCATCACTGGTAGAGCAGTACTGTCCCCTGTGAGATGAGCAGGAGGGGGTGACTGTGGCTTGGAGAAACTGCAGGGCACGGTCCTCACCAGGCCACAGCACCTGGCAGTATCTAAAGAGAGGAGAAGGACAATCCAGACATACAGGGACCAGTGAGGAAGCATCAGAACAGCCTCTTGTCCCTGACTGTCCTGGGCACCGGCACTTCTGCTTAATTAGCACTTCTGTTCTAGAGCTGGACCAAATCCCAGCTTCCCAGCACGGAGCTCACAGCTGTGCCACCAGCTAAGAGGCCAGGAGTGGAGCTCAGCGTTTGGGTTATCCCCTCAAATGTAGGGCTGGGCTGTGCCCGGGAGCCCTCGCTGCGGGGAGCACAGGAGCTCCACACAGTGCTCTGGTACAGGCAGGGCTCAGCACAGCAGTCATTTTAGGGGAACTTTGTAATCTCATTTTGGTGAGAGTCAAGATGGTAAAGTCCCTGCATCTCTTCTGGTTTTGGCATATTTCTTCTATGTCATATTACACTGCAACAACAATAACATTAAGGCACCTCTTCCCATAACCCAGGAAAAAGCTGAAATAAAACCACAGCCACATGTTAAAGCAGGGATAGAAGCACAGGAGCGCAGAACCTGCGCTCACCTTGCTCTGCTGTGTTCTTCTGGCAGATGACAGACACCAGGTTGGCAGGATGATGGCTGTGACCTCCAGTTCTTCTGAAATAGAAATACCTGGGTCATTAAAATAGACATTGTGTTGGAGGAACCCTTATAGCAGGCAATAAGATCCCATGGGAAGACTACTTTAATGCCTTAACTGTTTCTTAATATTCTTAAACAAGTCCAGCCTGCTTTTCATCTTGATACAAACTTAGCATAAGTATTTGGGAGCTTGTCTTCATTAGTAAAACCCATCAAGAAAGGATGTGGGTAGTTAATCCTAATAAATGCATGCTTAAGCCTTAGACCTCCGCATTTTTTCCCATTAATTACGAATGCTTTTGGGGAATTCTGTCTGTGTCGGACAAACTGCAGGGGCTGTTTCTCGTCCCCCAGGTGCCGCGAGCCAGGGCCCTGTACACCTACCGTGGGCACAACCCCGGGGAGCTGCGGTTCAACAAGGGGGACACCATCGTGCTGCTCCGGCAGCTGGACGAGAACTGGTACCTGGGCGAGGTCAACGGCATCAGCGGCGTTTTCCCAGCCAGCTCCGTGCAGGTCATCAAGCACCTGCCCCTGCCCCGCCCGCTCTACGGCCTCGACCTGCGCGGCCGGGACAAGGCGGAAAGCAAGGACAGCCTGACCTGCCGCAAGGTACGGCCCGCAGCGCCGGGGCTCGGCGGGGCCNGCCCAGCTCCCCGGGAGCTGCCCCGGGCTCTGCCGCTGCCCAGCTCCCCGGGAGCTGCCCCGGGCTCTTCCGCTGCCCGGCTCCCCGGGAGCTCCGCTCGGGTGCCGGGAGGGCTCCCGGGCCCCCGCAGACACCGGGGCCCGCAGTTAGCCCCGCTCGGTTGCCCCGTGGGCCGCAGAGGGGTGCGGGTGCCCCCAGCCCCGGCCGGCGCCAGCTCAGCGCGACGCGGGCGGCGCTCCCGGTGCTCCCGGTGCTGCGGCTCCGGACACCTTCCAGCCACCGCTCCCTGGCACAATTCTGTCAGCACTGGTCTAGACGTTAATTGTGTTGTGCAGTTTAGCTTGAGATGCAGGGTGTAAATGGCACCGGCACCAATTCCTAGAAATAAAATTAATACTTGTAATGCCCGTAATTACAGCAAGCTCTGCTTTGTGGCTGTTTTATAGGAGGACACAAGCAAAACATCTTATTTGAAGCTCTAATATATTTTTTAAATGCCTTTTCATTTCATAAAATAATATTAGCTTCAGTAATGACTTATTCAAGTCTGACGTTAACAGACACAAGTTAATTAGGGACATATAGAGCCACCAAGGAATTAGAAATTAATTCAAGAGAAGGCAAAAGCAGGGCTACTGTGGGAGACATGAGGCTTCTCCTGGCTCTGACACGCAGTTTGTGCCCCATTTTATCAAGTGTCCTGGTGTTCAGAGAGGCAGAAAAATGTTTCCAGTTTAGTCTAGAGTTTGATCACACACCGAAATGACAGGATGGCCATGACACGTGTACCTACACAGACACTGTGGGCTTCTAACCTTATTTTGGAGAGGGAAAATGTGAAAACCACCCATTTTAAAAAATAACAAAGTCTGGGAGCCACCTGTACCTCTCCTGCTACGGTCTCTCTGTCCATCCCAGGCATCGAGCACATTGCCTCCCATGAGTGGGTGAGAATCTCCAAGTTTTGCAATTCATTAATGTCAGCAGTAAATCATGATTAATTCCTCTGGCACCCGTCATGGTGCAAAACACTGTCACCACATGCCCTTTGCTACTAACACCCTGATCAGCAGTTTCCAAGAAGTACTGTGTGAACACTGCCCATATGCAAACTTGGGGCCTGCCTCTCCCTCATTAACCCCAGTCCTTAACCAGCCAGGATTTTTTCAATGGAAGCAGCATCAAGCCATGAATGTCCAAGCTGACAGAGATGGAACTGGGTGGATCTAATCCTGCTGGGAATGCCACCATCAGTGAGGACCTCTCTGAGCCCATGCTGTACCATCAGCTACAGGGCTTGGGTATCCTGCTGCAAGATGCACCCACGTGTGCCAGCACATAGGGGAAAAGGGAGATGAAACATAAACATCCCTTCCAATTCAGAGTAATTGTTATTAAGTACAGCTCTCCCTGCACCTCTGCCAGCCAAAGCCTTGGACAAGAAATATATCGGGGGGAGCACTCATCCCCAGTCACCCCTTGTCTTAGCACAATTTTTCAAACCAATTTTAATTTTGCTGTCAGCTTTGAACCAGGAATTTTACACCCAGAATTTGTCACTGACACCAAATGAGAGAAATGACAGAGCCCCAAGATTTTAAAGACCACCTATAATGTCACCTGGGCAATGGAGCAATTGGGGGCTGTGCCAGGTGTAACTTCTGAAGCCCCATCACATCTCCTGTCATCTCTTCCAGCCAAGCACACCCGCTCGGCAGCTCCTGCAGACCCCCAAAAGCCACTGGTCCCCCCAGTTTAAGGGCGCGTCCCTGCGAATGGTGTCTCCCAAGGCCAAGGCTGAGGATTTGACGGCTTTCCCGAAAGTTCCTGACTCCAGACGGAAAAGCCTGCGGCAGTTCTCCATCACCACAGCCCTCAACACCCTGAACCGGATGGTCCACACGCCTGCCGAGCGCCCGGCGCTGGAGATCAGCTCCCCTGTGCTCATCAGCTCCAGCAACCCCACCGTGACCACCCAGAGCAGTGAGAAAGCAGAGTTTCCCTACGGGACCCCTCTCCAGGTAAGGCAGGGGCAGTGCCAGCCTGCAGCCAAAACACGGGGTGATCCTGAGACACACTGAATTTGGGGCTGAGATAGAAATGTAGACTGACCTCTTGGACTTGATGCACTTGAGGCAGAAGAGTCTCATTCCTTCTTCCCACACAGACTAAAGACCTGAGTACAGAATCTTCACAGATCTCTGAAATGGGAGAAAAAGGGGTGTGTTTAGATTTATATGACATCCTTCATATTGAAGGTTGCTCCAACATTTTATAGGGCAATCACCCAGCCCCTGGCAGTCCATGTCCAGGCAATGACACCCAGCAGGCACTTTGTACTGAGCACCAGCCTGCAAAGAGCTGGGATGTGATATCCCAGGTTATGGAGGGGAAATGAAACCCTACAGTAGTTCCATAATTCAGCTGAAACTGTACCACGTCTCACACCCCCAAAGGGATCTTACCCAAAAGTCTCAGTGTTAACTACTGCCAACAGCAGAAACGAGAGGTTTGGAAATTCCTTGCTTTCAAACAGCATTGTAACTCCCAGAGATGTGCAGGGGAATCTGTGCCATTTCTGGAGCTGCACAGGATGCAGCTTTCCCTTTCCATCTCTGGGTTTGGGCTGCAATGACTGAGCTTCAAAGCTGAGATTGCTTTGCAAGCCCAGGTAGGCACTGCCAGGGTACCTGAGAGGCCGAGGGAGCAGGGGGCTGCACCCTGGGCACAGCCAGCAGCAGCATGTGGCTGGACAAGCCAAGCCAGAGGAGCTGTGCCGGGGGCTGGAGGGCTCCCCACAACAGGACCTGCCTGCCTGGCATTCCCACCGCCAGGGAGCAGGTTGGACTCATTTCAGCCCATAAAAGGGAATAACCAGTGCTGCCCCAGCCCTCCTCCTCCAGCTCTTCCTTCCTCTTGGCCGTGCCAAGCCAGGCTCAGGCAGAGCCAGAACCAGTTTGCAGGGCTGTGGTGGCCATGTCTGTGCATGTGCCTCTTGTGCAAGGCCGTGGGGCGAGGGCAGCGGGGCACCCACGCCCTCCCTCTCCACCGCTGGAATCTCTTCCCAGTCACAGCTGAGCTGCTTCCCTGGGCCTGGTGATCCTTGGGTCAGGGAATGTCTGCGTGAGAGCTGCTGATCTCCTTTGCCACTCAGTGAGGGGAGCTGATGAACCCCACAGCTGCCCCCCACTACATCTGGCTTTTCCGTGTACTGAATGATTGGGACTTGCAAGGCCCACTGTCAGGAGCACCAAGAGCTCCCACCACCCATCGTGGCATGGGGAAGGTCGCCCTCCTCACAAGGAACCACATCTCGGTAGGGACTTGCCTGTGCCGACAGTGCTGGGAATCACACTGGTGACACACTAGAAAGGGAGATGGAGTGAGAGAGGGATTTCAGGAGGGGCAGGGAATTAAACCCTTCATACTTACAAGGGCTTGCAAGGTACTCACAGGAGATCAGCAAAAGTGAATGCTGAAATCAGTTATATGTGGCTCAAAATATGTCTTTCAATCTTTCTTCCTCTCTGTTGCAAATGCAAAGGCAGCTTTGAGGATGCTGTAAATGATGGCTGTTCCCAGGCAGAGGGGAACACAGAGATGAAAAACATGGATCTTTCCACCTAGAAGGGGACATTTCAACTCAGTTCCATCAGGAAAACCAGCAAAAGGCTGTTATTTTGCTCCAATGCAGAAAAAAGAAACTCCAAGTACCCAAATTTCAGGCATTTTGATTATGGTAATTAATAAAACAGAATTATAATTTCCAGTCAACGTTATGAGCACCTGGTCTGATCCTGCCTGTATTAGAAAATGAGGAATGCAGAGAAGGTTTGAAGCTGACCTGACACTCCAGGTCCGAGACAGAAGCTGGAATTTCTGGGGTGTTTTAATTAATTTAATTTACTGGAGAGCACTAGAGCAGGTGAGTCACTTTTCTTTTTTCCTAGGTCCTTGCCAAGCCAGTGCTCCAGCACCACATTACAGACATGACCACTAGAAATTAGATTTGAAATGAGCACAAGATTAAAGCCCCATCTTGCATCATTAAAGATCCTGTGGTCATTGCTGGAGAGCACCACTGCCGGCCACATCCAAGCGCGGCGACATTCCGCTGCCCTGAGCCTCCTGGGACACGCTGCCCCCAGCCTGCCTTGCTGGGAGCTCTGTTCCCCCCCAGCCCCGACAGAGGCCGTGCTCCTGCCACCACAGCACCCCACAGAACAGAGC
>VZTX01031277.1:0-10870 GCA_013400915.1 Pardalotus punctatus | reverse complement strand
GCTGCCGGGGACGCCGCTGCCGGCCGCCACTTTCTCATGATGTCATCCCGCCCCCGCCGCTGCGCGCCGCCGCCGCGGGAGCGCGCATTCCTGGCGTGCCACCGCCCCAGCCGGGACCCGCCGTAATGTCGCGAAGAGCAGCGCAGCGGGGGCACCCCCCCCCCCCCCCCCAAAAAAAACAACCCCCCCNCCCCCCCCCAAATTAAAAAACACCCCGCTGTGTGTCTCGTTCTGGGCTCCTCCGGACAAGAACGAGAAGGAGCTGCTGGAGAGGGTCCAGCAGATGATTTGGGGTGTGGAGCATCTCTCTGATGAGGAGAGACTGCGGGAGCTGGGGCTGGTTAGTCTGGAGAAGAGAAGATGGAGCGGGCATCTCATGGATGCCTATAAATATCTCCAAGCGGGGCCAAGATGATGGTGCCAGGCTGCTCAGTGGTGCCCAGCAACCGGATGAGGAGCAATGGCCGTAAACACAAAACACAAGGCGTTTCACCTCAACAGGAGGAAGAACTTCTTCACATTGAGGGTGGCAGAGCTCTAGAACAGCTGTCCAGGGAGGGTGCAGAGTCTCCCTCTCTGGAGCCATCTCAAACCCACCTGGAGGCATTCCTGTGTCGCCTTCGGTGCCCCAGAACCCCAGGGCAGCCATGTGGGGAGGCAGTGAAATGAGGCATGGAGAGGAGCAAAGCCCACCGAAGGTTTCTGTAGGGGAGCCGTCACCAAGCTGGTGAGAGGTGTGAGTATGGCTGAGGGAAGATGGACAGCTGGGGTGTCCCGAGGGGAGGAGGTGTCACTGATGGCACCAAGCAGGCAGAGACAGACCCAGAGCTAAGGGAATTGAGCCCAAATTTATCCTGGAGGTAAGGAAATGGAGAAGGGAGGCAAAGGGCTAAATACAGGGGAAGAAAGAAGGGGGGAGCTAGGTTTTGTTCCTTTCTTCATCAAGGGGAACCTCCAGTTAGGCCATGCCAGAAGTGAGGCCGTGCAGGGAGAGGCACCAGAGGAAGCCTGGCAGACAGTAACAAGGTGAATAAACAATGTATTTAAGCACCAACATCCTCAAAGTGAAAATGGTTGAGTGGAAAATATTTTGATTTTAAAACCAGCAGCTACAGTTTCTGTTTTGCTCAGCTGACAGTCTGTTTTGGTAATGTATCAGCATGAAAATGGCCAACATAGACACTGGGGTTTGATATGGATGTGTGAGGTAAGAAAAAGCATGTCTTGGCCACACAGAGCATGTCTTGGCCACATGTCTTCAAGGTAAAGAAACATCTTCCCTATTCCCCAAACTGACACTTGCTCTTGTAGGATGGCCAGGCAGCTTAAAGGCAAATAATAAATACTACTGGAAGTTTGTTGTTGAATTGCTTGTTCAGAAGGTATTGAAGTACAATGTTACTATTTTTCTTAAAAAAAAAAACAACAAACAAGCAAATCAAACCAAACAAAACAAAACAAAAAAAAAAAAAAACACAAAAAAGCCCAAACAAACAAAAACGCTGGGAGAGGTTTCGTGGTGATTTTAGGCATAATTCCACATAAGTGACTGTAAATCAGTATGGATCACATACACTGCAGAAATGCTGTTTCAGGAATGTCTTGGGTGTCTTCTTTTCATATTTTACTTGTCTCCCTCTGCCAGAAAATCCCCCTGCATTAGTAATCGTGATCCAGGGTAGGCTGGGCTGCTGGGGTGGCTCCGTGGAGGCAGATTTGCCTCCTGACTAAACATGTTGGCTCCAGGGAGAGGCAGCTGCGGGGATCAGTGAACGTCCCTGTGCCCTTTGCTGAGAAGTAGGGATAAAAAAGGTGTGAGCATAGAAGCTTGTTTTGGGATTCCCTGGTCTAAACACAAATGGGATCTGGCCCATTTTTGGCCACTATGTCCACCATCCATTCTCCCTCCAGCTCTCCCAGAGCCCAGAACCGAGTCTGTGCAGCCGCACGCTGCACTTCTTGTTTCAGTCCACTGCCCTGTGCACTCTTTTGCCAGGGAACTCTGCCTGACAATGGTAAATCTGCTCGCTGCATCTTTGCAACACACCCTCTGAGTAAAAGTGGGATGAAGAACCTCTGGGGCCGGATTTTCACGGGTGCTCAGCACTTCTTAACTCCAGTTTAAGACAGTGGCAATTCTAGGAGTCATTTCTTCAGTAAATCAAGTGCCTGGGTCCCTTGTAACCTCCTCACCTTCTCTGGGCTCCCAGCTCTTAATACATTAACCTGGGACGGAGGGAGAGTTTCAAAATCCAAGTCCTATCGCGTTCTGACGCCCACCTAAATCGCTTCCGTGGCCTCTGGTCTTTTCTGCTGACTCAAAGTGAGGTGCTGTTGTTGGGAAGACCCTGGGAGCCGGTGTGGCTGTGGTCACCTGCAAGGTGTTTGCATCCCTCAGAGCACCCTGAGAACCTCAGCCACGCTGCTCCTTGCTTGTGAAGTGGATTGGCACGTCGCAAGTATGCGTTCTTTGAACTTTTAGTAAAAATAATTTGGCTCAGAACCAAGTCTAAAACACTGGATTATAGTTTTGACCCGAAGCATAGATGACAAAATGATAAATTTGCAAAACTCAGGCATTTTTCAGAGCACATGAATTCAATGGGAGTAATACCACCAACTTCAAAGGGAGCAGGATTGAACCTGTAATGTATAGCACTAATGACTACAATCAAATAAATTTACTTTGCCTGGGTTTTCTACCACCTTTAGCCTCGTGTGTGTGTGCCTGTGCACTTTTATGTGTGTGCCAAAGGAGTGGATCCAGGGTGCTGCCATTTGAAATCTGCAGCACTCATGCTAGATGGGTGAAAATATAAATAATGATGCAGGGTGACAAGATTTGGAGAATCTGGTCTACTCGTTCCTAGAAACCAGGAAAGGAAGAAGTGAGGACCTTGAGAGGTGAGATTATAGTCTTAGTGAAGCCTTCAGAAATATTTATACTTAATTTGAGCTGCTTGTGGCAACTGATATTTTTTTATTTACTTGGGGTACAGCTCAATTTTGTTACAAATGAGTATGGAATGGTAGATCTTTGAGGAAACACATAATCCTAGAATTCCATCTTTGTATCCTATTTGTTTTATGTTCTTTTTGCTGTGTCTGGAATACTACACAGTGTCAGATGTAGCTAATTTGTCCTCTCTGGTTGATTCTTACCCTGACTCACAGGTAGGGACAGAAGAGAATGCCAGGTATAATAATAACCTCCTATTTCATTCATTGCAGTTTCTTCTGCTGGATAATTTTCATTTATGTTTACATCATTGACCAAATCACTCAGATTTGCAGCCTTGGACTGCGGACACTTCTTCCTGGGGAAGCAAAAAAAAAAAAGAAGAATCATCGTCTTTCTGAGTGTGTGTTCCATTTCAGAGGGATTAAAATAAAAAAAAAATCAAAATAAAATATGAATGTCAGTTTTGATCAAGAGCTACATCAAGCCAAAATACACACAGAAGTCTCCTCCAGGCACAAGCTTGTGATGTCATGGTATGAGTGCTGACCACCAGCATGTCTTGAAATAAACAGGGAATGTTCCAGAATATTGTGCTGGGAAAAAGGAGGATCTGGAAAGGGGGAGTGGCTGCATTTTTGCTTGAAAAGCATGATAAAGCTATGCCCCCACCTTATCTCTCCTCTTTAAAATCTGTGTATAGTTGGGACGTATTTTCTTCACAACCAAAGCATTTAATCAAATCCTGTCTTTGCCTTTGAATTCAGGCTGGAGAAGGAAACGGGTTAAAGAAGCTGAACCCCAGCAAAATGTTGGTATAGAAGCAGGAAAATTTTCTCAAGAAATACCAAGATTATTTTTCCCTACTTCTGGAGTAATGAAATGATGTAGCACAATGATTTGCATTGATGGAAATGAGGCTAAACTGTGAATGGTTTAGAACCTAATTCAGGAAAAGACTGAAACGTGTGCCCAAATTTAAATAAGTAAATACACTGGAATTACTCATATGTCTAAAAATTAAATATATGTTCAAATACTTTGCTGAACTGGAGCCTAAGGGTAGGGTTTAAATTTAAGGCTAAACTAGTCTAGACAGTAGCTGTTGCTAAAAGTGATTATTCTTCTCCTGGTTTACTTCCCTGAAATGCCTGTCCTGGAGTAAAACCAGCACACCTTGTTGACAATAACAGCTACTTCCTCAACAACTTTGAAAAGCATCCATTTCTCATAAAAATGAAAGTAAAAGTCTCAGTTAACGCTAAAATCCATGGAGATGGGCTGGAGTCAGCTTTTGTGCTAACATGCAGTCCCTGTTTGATTTCATAAGCTCCAGCCTGTTAGAGACAGAACAGAGGGGAGCAGTTCTCATGCTGACTGGGATGTTTTTATTTCCTGTGCTCATGGACTCTTCCATCCTGCCACTGATATCCAGGGGAAAGGGAACAGCAGAGAAAAAGTGTCAGTGAAACCAGCTGGCTACAAAGCAAATGAGAGATGGGGTGCACTGAGATGCAGGAGATGCTGGAATTTTGGGATGCTCACCCTTCTCTGGGATGCAGGAGATGCTGAAAGTTTGGGATGCTCACCCTTCTCTGGGATGCAGGAGATGCTGAAAGTTTGGGATGCTCACCCTTCTCTGGGATGCAGGAGATGCTGAAAGTTTGGGATGCTCACCCTTCTCTGGGATGCAGGAGATGCTGAAAGTTTGGGATGCTCACCCTTCTCTGGGATGCAGGAGATGCTGAAAGTTTGGGATGCTCACCCTTCTCTGGGATGCAGGAGATGCTGGAGTTTTGGGATGCTCACCCATCTCAGTGGGATGTGGGAGATGCTGCAATTTTGGGATGCTTGCCCCTGTCTCCTGAAAGACTGACTGATATTTTTCCAAAATAAAACCACAGAGATTGAAGGGTGTTCACCGGACACAAAGGTGTTTGGCCTCTCGGGAAGGTGGAGGCTTCCTGGACACACACCCAGAAGCCGTGGGCTGGGGCAGGTGGTGCTTGCACAGCTGTCTGTATTTTTAGGGGTGGTGATAGCAGATCTCAGTCGCTCACTGCACACATTGAAAGGCAGCAGAGGTCTGAGGTCCCCACGTAACCTTCTGGCAAGTTTTCCATGCAAGGAGGAAGACTGGGGCCCGTGGATTTCCATCATGGGCCATTTTTGCTACTGCTCAGCACTTGGCTGCCTGCCTGTGAGGACTTTGTGATAAGACCCTGAGCAAAGATCTAGCATGTTTTTAATCAAATGTTTCCATTGGCTTTAATATATTGTACCCATCAGATTAGAGTCACTCAGCAGAGCTCCAGCCTTCCACACAGTGTCTCATTTATCCTTGTTCCTGCCATGTGCCCAGCTCTGCTCTGCTGACGTTGGTTCTGGTTGTACCGTCCTGTTGTGGGTTTTTTTTTTTTGGGGGGGAGTAGTGCAATTAGCCTGGTTGGAGCAACTAGGCCAAGGAACATCAAGCGGTAAAATAAAGTCTTGATGACATATTTGAACTCTAGGAGACCACGGGTTATCTGATCTGCAAGGTCACTGCTATTCTCTGGGAAAGTTGAAAAGAATCTGCTCCTGTTTCAAGCTTAAAGGGCCCTTCTTGACAATTTGAGGATGCAAATTCAGTGTTTCTGTGAGTACACACAGTTGGTGAGTGTTTTGGACTATTTAGTACCTGTAGTTTTATTCCCTTTTCTTTTAACCATCAAAGGCAAACGGAGTAGAATTAGTTTTAATGAACAGAAGGAAAAAGTGACTCTAGCAAGCCTCCGTCTGCTACCAGAACTGAATGAAATGCAGAAAGGAAAATAACAATAATATGAAAATGAGAAACCTACAAAGAACCTAAAAAGTTCCTTCTAATCATTTAAGCTGTCATCAGTAGCAGAAATAAGGAATTGTATTTCAGACATGACTTATACCAGGCATGCCTTAAAACGAAAAAGGCAAATTGATAGTGCCTGAAGAGTCTGTGCCTGGGAATAAAAAAGTGCAGAATTAGGCCCTGGAACGCCAAGTGTCTTTTCCACTGCTCAGTCTGTAGAAGAAAAGAAATGATGGCCCTTGATCTTTAGCAGCTCTAACAGATGGGCTTGAGGAAGCAGGAGGAAAATAACATCAGTGAAAGTTTTGTCTTTCTGCATTTCTGAAAAGTCAAAATGTTAGAAGCTATTCTTTTGCAGAGATTCATTATAAATATGATTAGCTTAACAGTGTTCTTCTGTAATACAGATCATAAAGTCCCGTCAGAACGGAATCAAATGCTAAAAATGATGCATAATAACTTTCACAGACCATTAAGCTTTAAGGCTACGGCGTGGGAGTTTATGACAAAGAGACCCTCTCAGAGCAGATATTTTAAGTGAGAGGTATTTCCCACCCCAGGCTTTATTCGCTGCCAAGTCTGATTTCTGGCTGTGTTTATGCTCCTATATGGCTGGCTTAGCTTGGCAGTGGGGTTGATGCAGTGGCACGAGGAGCCCTATAGGAAGGGATTGGGCAGGCTGTTATTCTCCTTTCATGGGAAGCTGAATATGTTAACTCCAGGCTGTTTTATCCTTGCTGGCTCTAGCAAAGTGTCCCCCCTCTGTTTCCCTCCTATTATAGTAACAGCATTATTCAGCAGGATGAGGCTCCTGGTGCCTTTCATGCCACTCTCTGTGCTGTTGGGAACAAGGATAATGCACTCCCTTGCCTCAGGGATTATGAATTCAGTGTCCTTAAGGAACATGCAGTTTATCTACAAAGCAATGCACTGCTTGTGCCATAAAAATTCCTTATCACCCAGCAGGAATATGGATTCAGATCCATTTGTTTGGCTCTGTGTAGGTATCAGAGTTTAAGGAAGGGATCCTGTTACCTTGCCTTTATCTGCTAGGGCTGGTTTTACCCCATATAATTCCATGAAGCTGCTTCTGACTCATGTCAGGCAGGTGGGGAATGACTGAGTGCCTGGGCTTGATGAAGTTACACCCAGAGCAAAATGTGAGTTGGAGTCTCTGGCGGGGAAGTCTTTCATTTTCCATTGATAAAAAGTTTATGATTAATCACCGGCTTGATTACATTACCCTTTAATTACACTTGTAAGTGCCGAAGAGTGGGGACTTTGGTGTGCTTTTTCTTTGCTATCTCCTGATTGTGGCTCTGCTGGTGTCATTTTATAGAACCATAGGATCATTCAGGCTGGAAAAGATCAAGTCCAACTGTTAAAAAATATCTTGCAATGATTTCCCTTTACTGTAAGGCTTCTCAGGAATTTTGAGTCCTATTACTCCTTGCTGATGTTCTACAGTTGGAACCACCTCAGTGGAAAGCAAAAATGTAGGTAAAAATATGTGTTAGTTTCAGTCCTTGGGATTTTCTTCCACAGTAAACTGCTATTCTAACCACAGATCTACAGCGCAGGCAGCTGATCCCGGGAGTTTATAGGAAACCTCCTCGCACAGGATCCCGCTGCACTTGGCAAACTCACCAAACACAGCACCACTGACTGCAGGAGAACCAGGCTGAGCGTGGCGGCTCCTCAGCACAGATGATGTGGATCAGGATAGTTTCACCCAGAGCCATGGGTCCCCCAAATCATTACTGGTGAGAAATGTCCTGGGAAGATCAAGGGCCAGAGTGATGAAGGGAGAGTTTTAATTCTGAACAGAGTATCTGGGAGAAGAGAAAGTTTCAAATCTCAGCATGACTTCCCTGCAGAAATAAAGGGTGTTGAGGATGCCTGGGCTGAAGGATTTCGCTCCCTGAGATCTTGGATTTTTTCTGACAATGAGCCATTTTAACCCCTTGGTTTTTTTTCCTAGCATTGCTGCTGCTTTTCACTGAATCATGCCCTTGTGATAACTGTGGCAGAGCATTGTGCTCTTCGAAGATCTCCCCCATTCCCACAGTGCCTTCAGCACAAGGAGAAACAGTCTTGACAGAAATCCCAGCAGGACTCTTGAGCTCCTGCACTGAGAAGTGAAAATTCAAGTGCCACATGTGGAATTTGCAAGTGCAGCTTCCCTTGGTCCCAGCCTACCCTTTGTGCTATGCAAATATTTCTAGACTGGTGGTTTTTATCTTCCAGCAGAAATTTAGAAGAAATAAAGCATTATTTGACATATCAACGAGCAAAGGGAAGGCCAGAGTGCTTTGTTTTGGGAGTGCTCCCTCACAGCACTGCAGGAAGCTTCAGCCGCTTTTGTCCTGAGGAGGATTTGGTGCCTGGGCTCAGTTAGGAATGGCCATGGGACCGGCTGATGGAAAAGGACCAAACCCCCTCGGGACTGGGTGCCATCACAGTGCCTCAACCCACCGAAAATCCAAACTTCACCCATTTTCACAAGTCATTCACTGCCTAGACAGAGTCAGTCCCAAAGCGGGACAGACAGACCTTTGGTATCAGCCTGAAGATCAGGAGGACATGCCAAGGCAGATGTTGGGTTTCACTGCATGCCTAGCAGGCAGCCCTGAGGCGTCCACCCTTTGACAGGGCACCAAGTCACCCTCAGGAAGAGTCGTCCACCCTTTCACAGGGCACCAAGTCACCCTCAGGAAGAGTCGTCCACCCTTCCACAAGGCACCAACTCATCCTCAGGAAGAGTCGTCCACCCTTTGACAGGGCACCAAGTCACCCTCAGGAAAAGTCAGTTGTCCACCCTTTCACAGGGCACCAAGTCACCCTCAGGAAGAGTCGCTGCTATGATTTCCCTACAGGAAAGCGCAGGCAGGAGTTGGAGGAGGCAGGGATGGCCCGCAGCTCTGTGACCCGGCTCTGAGCTCAGCAGGTTGTCTCTGGCAGTGACCATGGCCGGGCTGTTCCAGACGGTGCCCTCAAACTTCCAGTCTCGCTCCAGTGGAGCTGGCTGGAGACACCACTCAGACACACGTCTCTGCTGCTTCAGTGCATCTTCTCAGCAGGAAAACCAGATCCTCAGCTCAGGCTGGATCTTCTTTCTTGCCCTTCTGGCAGAAGAGTGTTTAGAAACCCTCTCTGCCTCCTTTGCTCCCAGGCTGAGGGAGCCCAACCAGCTTGGGGCCCTGGCTCCAATCGTTGCAGAGTTATCTCATATGTCTGGCTCAGCTGATCAGGAGAGAGATGGAATTACACCCAGGTATGCAATTTTGGACTAGTTTGAATGATATCACGTAATAATAGTAATGATAATGATGATAATATCTTATGCCATGTGTGAGAAAAAATAGCTATTGTCTCAGAACTGTACCTGACAAGCAGCACAATGCAGTGTTATGTACTCAGGAGGGAAAATACGAGTTACTTCACTCATTTCCATCCCAGCCTAGGGCTTAAATGTGCGAGAGAGAATCATCTGCTTGAGAAATGTGGCATGAAGCATCAGCCCGGGCTGATAGGAGCTGCAGGCTCCCACACAGCCCACACCAATGATAGCACTATCAGATGGAAGGGGGTTATACACAAAGTGGAGCCTCACAGCCTCGGCTGAGTATCTCTGCGATGGTTTCCCACAGCACTTAACAGCTTGTTTAACCTATCACGATTAACCAGCAGGCTCTGCAAGAATTTCCCACAATCAGTAAAAAATGCAACAGAAGGCCTGAAGGACCACAGTGGAGGGCAAACACAATGATGTGTCCATGCCTCTCCTGAGAAGCACCCACAGCTATCTGGGTTCCAAAGTGCTGTAAATTCATTGCTAATATTTTAGTTTCAATCCTTTTCCAGATATATTGCAGTCAGGTGTAGGAAAAGCAGCAGAAATCTTGATTTTTGAAGTCCTATTATATGTATGATGGAGCTTTGCAAAGCCACAGTGTTTTCTCAGGCTGCACAAATAATCAGTTATCTCTCTCTGTGATTCTCAGAAAAAAAGACTTGATCATGAAGTGATTGCAGCGAGGTTTTTTACTTGAGTCTGCAAAGACTTCCATGAAATGTGACAGTGGATAAATGCTTTATGCGGTATGCCAACTTACTTGATAGCAAGCTCACCTGGAGAAACAGCATGTTTCTTTATGATGCTGTTCACCTCCTTTTTACCATGCACCTTCGCCTACTTACTGCTTTGCAAAGTTTGGCAATTCGTCATGGATCTGCCAACAATGCAAGTTAGAAAGTTTCCCTCTCTGTTGTTAATATTAATGGCTTCCTCTCCTAATTGTAAACTGCTTTCTTTATAGTGAAAATTTTAAATTTCCATAAAGAGCCCTCCCAAGCCTAAGTAAGTGCTAAACAAAACCAAAAACAAAGTGAGAGGAAGTACAATGTGCATGCAAAGCCTGAATTCTTTCAGGAGGTGCTGAGCACTCCTGAGAGCTGCTTGCACTGATAAAGTGCAGCAATGGAGGTGCAAAAGCATCCTCCAAGGCCTCTTTAAAACAGCCCCTGTCAAGCCTGCCTTCTCAGATCAAAGTCCAAAGCTACAGCTCTATCAAGCCACAAAACTTTAGTCCCAGAGATGCAGGAAGGAAGGGCTGGCAGATGAAGGTGACAGATAGCAGAAGTGTTTCTTAGATGAAAATTTAGTTACTTAAATGTTGTTCAACTTAAACATTGCCCTTCCATAACTTAACTCCTGGAAACCCAAAAATATTCCACCCAGAGAGGTGGCGCACGATACGTCAGCAGTGATGTAATATTGACAGACAAATACAGCCATTGTATTCGCAAATGTTCTCCTTACAGAGCAAAGAGCATTGTGGCAGCATATACTTACTGCCAGCATGGTAGACTGCAATGTAATCAGTGTCTTGGATGCATTGGGAACACAAACAAAAATAGCTTAGCTAACAAGTGAATTGTATTTGTCTTGCCTGACAGGGCTCGCTCCATAGTGAGTCACTTTTTGATGGAACGGCGCTGCCATCGCGGCTGCTGCGGTGGGGGCTCTGCTGCGAGGAGGGGGCAGAAAGCCCGAACGCTGCCGGGGCAGGGCAGCAGTG
>VZTX01031267.1:0-19553 GCA_013400915.1 Pardalotus punctatus | reverse complement strand
GGATCCCGCGGATCGCTGTGCTCAGAGCCCGCTGTGCGCAGACATTGCCTGCGAGGTGTTTGATTTATGCGAGCTTCGGCGGCCGGCGCTCGGCACAGGTGGGGCGGCAGCGCGGGGATTGGCTGCCGGCACAGGTGCCCTGGGACAGGTACACCCAGACAGGTGCAGCCCTAACCCTGTCCCTGCCGGCCGCGCACGGAGGCGCAGGGAAAACCCCCGGGGGAAAGAGAGGATAAAGGGGTGGAATCAGGGATTCATCTCGGGGATAATTAGTTTCAGTTTGGTGGACGGGTTCCATCACCCGCGATGCCAAGGATCTGTCATTTTTATGGATCTGGGGGCTGGTTCGTCCTTTGCTGTTTCTTTATATATAAATACACTGACAAAATACATATATTTATAAAGGAGTGAATTAGGGAAGGAGAAAGTTTCCTCTCATTCCTCCACAGTAACTGTACCGACAGGAAAACCCTTTCCTGCCTTTCCTCACCTTCTCTTACTCCAGAGGTGTGAGGGGTTTTTTTAACCCCTCTTAACATTTCCCTCTTAAAAAATGAACCTTGACCCCCCCTAACTTTCGGTGCCAAGTCATTCCATAAATATCCTGGCTCAGGGAACCCTTGTTCTACCCTGGATATGTCAGGAGCAGGGCTGTGGGATAACCTTTCTCCGCCGAGCGTTATTCCAGCGGGAACTTTGGGAATGGGCTGCGGGAATACCACCGGGACAACACCTCTGCAGCAACTCTCCTGCAAACGGGGAAGAGGTTTGTGCAATGGAACAAAACTCATCAGGGATTCAAGGCCTCTCGCTGGATGGTTTCTGTCATCCGTGTTGCAATGGGGAGGCAGAGGATGGGCTCAGCGGTGACTCACGGTGACTGGATTGGGAAGGCAGCAGAGGATTTTAGCAGGCAAGTTGATACAAGCCCTAAAACAAAGGGAAAAAGAAAGGCTTCCACCCCTCGTTCTCACCCCCCGTCGTGTCTCCCTCGCTGCCTGCCCCGCTCAGCTCCTGCTGAGCGGCTTCGGAGGTGGCACCAGCCGTGTGTGGCTCTCGCTGGGGACAGAGGGGCTCCCAGCCCAGTGGGGCGGGCAGCAGTGCTGCCCACAGGGGCACAGGTGAACACAGAGCTCTGTAATGGGGGTCCAGCACCTCAGACACCTCGCTGCCTCCTGCCTCAGGACGAGCAGGGACCGTGGGGTGTCTGCTGATAAGGACAGGATGTGCTGGGCTGGGCTCTGCCCGACCCCTCGGCTCTGCTCTGGGGCTCCTGCCTGCCAGGGATCCAGGGCTGGGCAGAGGCTGCTCCTGGGAAGGAAAACCAAGGGTCTGGAGCAAGGCAAACTCCACCGGGGATTGCTGGAGAGCACCAGGAGCAGGGGACAGCAACACCCAGAAGTCTGCTGAAAGAACCCACAGAGAATCACGGCATGGTTTGGGTTGGAAGGGACCTTAAAGATCATCCAGGCCCAGCCCCGGCCAAGCGCAGGGACGTGTCCTGTTGAGCCAAGGAAAGCACTAATCTCAGGCACTTGTGGCAGGAGCTGATCAATATGGTGATTCTATCTGCAAATTAATGAAGCCTTGCCCAGTTCGTGGTGCCCACAGTGGCAGTTCCGAGTCCTCGTCTTTTACCCCATCTGGGCAGAGAGGATTTCACTGGCTCTGGGTACTGCAGAGAGCTGCAACATCCCCTCAGGGGATTTCCAAGTTTCTTCTAACCTTGCAGTGAGACTTTACAGATTCCAGCAACAAAAGTGAAGGAGAAAACACTGCCTGAGCCAGAGCATGCAGGGGAAGGACAGGGCTCTGATCTTGGCGGGGAAAAGACCCTGACAAAGAAAAGAGACGGAGAAATGCAGGAAAGCTGAGCAGAGACGGGTTTTGTCTCAGTGAAAGGTGTCCTGTGCCACCTCTGGGTTTGGTTCAGCTTTTCAGGCTCGGCCTTTTGCAGAGCAGTAGGGATGGAGCTGTCTGCTCCCCAGGACAGGGGGCAGGAGAAGAACAAACCCACCGGAGCCTCCATCCTCGGCTGCCAAAGCCTTGGTGCCACCTTTGGGAGGAGGCTCAGGAGCAGCCTGGGTGTGACGTGTCCCCAGCCGGGCACTGCGCTGCCTCCAACAGCTCCTGCCAGACAGGACCACCCCTGTCCTGCCTCTTCCATCCTCTTGGGCACCTCTTGTGTCTTTTTTGTGATAATGTGAGTTTTGCGGGAGGCCTCCAGGCCTGGGCGCCCAGACAATCCCTTTGACTATGATTTCAGTATTTCTAATTATTATTTTCTCTCTTTTTTTTTTTCCTTTTTTTTTTTTTTCATTTATACTCCACCCTCCAAGAGTATCTGGTGAGGGGGTGGGATAGAAGAAAGAGACCAAGAGATACATTCTCTGTGAACAAAACCCTCCCACTTCCCTTCCACTCCCCTGTTAAATATACCCTGGAACAAAAGCCTTTTATGATGCTCTAAAAATAAAGCATGCAGCAGTCAAGACAAACTGCAAAGTTTAAAAGAGAGGGCCAAATTTTGCTCACAGCTACACCCTCTCTAAGACAACAGGGTTGCTCTTGTGTTTGGCTTGTTAAACCCTCTTTAAACATCCAGGGGCAGATTGGGATTAGCTGCATTTCGTGAGAGACGCATCAGCAGCTCCAGGATTGAGACAGCATCACCCAGAGGGTCTCCAGCCCTGCAGGGCCAGCTGGGGCTGCCCCTGGATGTTCAAATCATCCCAGGAGCAGCATGGCCCTGCATCTGTGACATCCCAATGTCCCCGTTCCTCCCTCTGCCGCTGATTTGCGGTGTGACCTCACCGAAGCCATTCCACACTCCCTGTTCCCAGGCTGGCTTCTTTGCTGTGTAACTTGTAAGAAACTTCAAAGCAAGGACTCTAATCCCTTTAGGATACACGGCTTTTCCCACTGACAGCTGTCAAACATCCTTTCCAGTTGTCCTGTGATGTGCCAGGAATTTCAGCTGTCTCTGACCAAAGGTGATTAAAACACTTCAGCAATTAATACACAGCAAGAGGAAGCAGCCTGGAGCAGGTTAAAGTGAGCTGCTCTCCAAAGGGAGATGGGGCTGCTTCAGGTGCTTTTCCAGCAAAAACACACCTTGTACCATGAAAACCTTTGATATCCAAACCAGATCATCTCTCCCACCGAGACACCCTGTGTCTCCCAGAGCGTTTTCCCTGGGAAGGCAGAACAAACAGATGAATGAGAACTTCCTTGGGCTCAAGGCTCAGTCTGGCAGGGCGTCCCTTTTTCCTGTTTGTACAGCACAGCAGAGCTCCAGAAGTGCTGTACAAGAGCTCCAGAAGTGCCTCTGCCAGGGTAGTAATGAGGAAAAGGAGAATTTGGTGTTCTGGAGAGATCAGCAGGGACAAACCCCTGGCTGGCCCTTTCCCAGCACCCGTTTTCCAGCCTCTCTCTGCAGGATTCCTGGGAATCCAGCTGGCTCGGCTGGATCCCAGTACCACTAAACAACATGACCCGATGCTTAAATGTCTTTTTAATAGAGTCAGGCCAGGTTGTTATTATCTGTTGTAGCCCAGGGGGCTATAGGAAAATTCCTGTTGTCCTTAGCGAGTTCTACCAGTTTTCACCCAGTAACGAGTTTGGGTTGCAAACAACTGACCCAACTCAGGGACTGCAGGGCAGGCAGCTCCAGTTAAACAAACAAACATGACCCCCCGGCCCAGCCACCTGCTCCTGCTGGAAGAAGCTTCACTTTTCCTCTATGTTCTCTGCCCTGAGCTCATCCTGCGCTCTCTCTGGAGCTGAGCTGACACCTGTCAATCCAAACCCAGCAGGGATGTGGGAAGTGGAACATCCCAGTTGAGTCTGTCAGGGCAGGGAGCTGCCTGGAGATGTCACAAGATGTTCCCCATTCCAGCCCCATTTGCTGCCCAGGCTTCCTGTGATGCTCAGCTCCAAACACGCACAGGGAAGGAGTCAAGGGAAGGTTTCCCAGAGGAAAACTCTGTTCTCTTTACCAGGGATTCCAGCCTGGCTCCAAGGAAACTCTGTTTTCTACCCCCAGCACCCACCGGGGAGCACATACCCAGCTCACAGGGCTTCCCTCCCACCTGCAGCTGCAAACAAAAAAGCACATTTCCTCCTGGAAAAAAACCAGGAGTTGGGTTCCCCCAGTGATCACCATGCCAGGAGCAGGCGGTGCTGTCAGTGGTGCCAGCAGCACAAGGAAGGGCTCAGGGCTGGGCCCACACTTCCCTCAGTGCGGCGATTCCTCCCCGAGACAAACTTTGAAACATGAAAACAGTTTTGAAAATGGACCAGATGCAAAACATCAGGGATTGCTCCCAACCATTTCCCCCACTGCTGCAGCCTGATCAAAGCTGCCTCCCCTCAGGAAGTTATCTGATGTCAGCCAGTGACGCTGCAGCAGAGATGAGCTTGGTCTCGGGTACCTCAGTTGACTCCACTCCTCATTAATCAGCCCTGGTGAGCAGAGATATGGAAATGGCACTGGCAGAGGTGTCCTGGCTGCTCAGAATAAATCACCCTTATCAGGAGCGTGGCAGATCCCAGCAGCACAGCTGGGCTCGGCTTCAGGCTCCCGATGAAGCACCCAGAGTTTGGATCTTGTGTCTGCTCCCTCACCCAGCTGTGGATCCCAGCTAAACCCAAGCACAGCACAGAAACGGGATTTCATTCAGCAAATTCCTAAGTAACAAATTGAAAAAAAGGAAATATGAATGAATATCAGTCCGCCCTGGACTATAATGAATGTGCTCAGGGAGCCTTGAGAGGCATCTTTACGTGACAGCTCAGTTTCTGCCGGTAATTAGAAAAGCTCAGGCCAGAGATATTTATCTGTGAGCAACATCTGGAACTAATAACATCTCAGCTCTGCCAGCCTCCCTGGTTTCATCTCAAATCTGCTGATACTTGCTGTTATTAGTTTATTTAGTTGCCTCTTCAAGCCTGGCTTCCTGTAATCATCCCATCATGTGAAAGTTTTCTCTACACAAAAATCTCCGTCCTTCAGCATCGTTGCAAAACGCTTCAAACCCCAATTCCTACAGGCTCAGGAATGAAGAGACAGAAAGGAAAATAACTCCCTCACACACCCCACAAAGTGAAGCAATTTTAAAGCCAATCCTACACTTAGCAAGGACCTGGCTTGTGGTTTCCAAGCAGAACCAGGGCTCAGGACATATTAGTGCTGTGCTGGTCACTACTGGACTCATCAAAGCACTGTAAATTTTAATTATTTCTCACTTCTGCTCTCCACCTGTCATTACTCATCTGAATCACTCATGGGATACTGGACATGGGGATGTTTTGGGGTGGCCAGAATGGGCACACAGCAGAAGTCATCCTGCCTTTCTCTGCCTCAGCACTTTGCAGGAGCTGACTTTCCCACAGCAGCTTGAGAAAACAGCTGTGGGACCTGATTATTTCTAGAGAAGAGGAAGAAGACGGCTCCACAATCTTGATTTGACTCTAAAATTGTCCCCGGAATTGGGATTCCGTGCTTGGATCCCAGGCCTGGTTTGGAGACACCCCCTGCTCTCCAAGCATTCAAATGAAAAAGCAAAGGCAGGGTGGGGGGAGAGGCTGGGCAGGGGCTGGGGGCAGCTCCTGTGGGAACTGAACCTCATTCCCAGGGAGAGAACTGGAGAGCACAAAGGCCCTGTGTGAGTCAGAGCCGTCCTGGGACCATGCAGGTGACACAGCCCCCACTCCTGGATGAGCCCACGTGGGAGAAGCCACAGGTCCTTGGAGTTCTCAGCTCTTTCCAGGCATGAGGGGTTGGATTTCCCTTGGAAAATCCCCTGGGAACAGCCCCAAAATTGGTCCTGCTCCTTTCCCCCCAGGGGCTCCAGCTCTGCCCTGCCCACCTGCCATCACCAGCTCCCCCAAAACCATGCAGGGACAGCGTGGGGACGATGCAGCACAGCCCAGGCAAAGCCAGCAGGGCTGAAACCTCCTGTAAAAATGAACAGTTCTGGGCTGGAGAACGGGGAAACTTCAGCCTTTGGGCTTTATCTCCTGGCTCAAGGGAGTTGCTGCAGTGTCACCTTTGTGTGACAGCACGAGGAGCCAGTGGCTCTGGCTGGGCCCAGCACAGGGGAAGTTTTAGCAGGGAGTGCCGGGACCTCTGGGGTCCTTCCAGCACCCCCAGCTGCCCCTCCACACCGCAGCTGTGTCCAGCATCGCGTCCCCAGCCTCCTTCCCTCCCTCCCCAACAGCCTGGCCACGGCTCTGAGCCCAGCACAGGAGCCCCAGACACCCGTCTGCTCCACCCTCTGGCAGCGGGCAAGCTCAGCTTCCTCGCTGGCACCTGTCTGTCATATTTGACACCAAATAAAAGCCCACTTAATTCTGACTCACTCCACCTGCTGCTTCATCTTCCTGGCCAGGCCAGAATCCAACGTCTACAGTGAAAAATCTTCCCATCTGACATGAAACCTAAATCCAAATCCTATCAGCGCATCGCCTGCTCAGATAACAAATCTAACCAAAGCTTGTAGGAACTTATTGGATTGTTTTTGGATTGCCCAGCATGTAGGTCAAATGTACAAACACAGCAGCCTTCCTGCACAGCAAATCCAGAAGGTAAATTTAGTTTTTTCAGCCTCTGGAGGGCTGGAATTTGCTTCTCGGGGCAGGTTGTTGTTGTGAGATTAAGAGAAAGTTCACTGCAAGGTACCAGTTATCCCATGGAGTGGAAAAATAACAGGTATTTTGCAACATTTCCAGAGATGCACCAAGAATGTCCTGGGTGGCAGGGAGCACATGGGAGCTGCTGGCCCTCGGGGCCTGGGGATTTTCCTTCCTCAGAGAAAATTCCTCCTGCAAGAAGCACATGCCTATTACAAAACCCACTGTTGCTTTGGCTTTGTGAAATAAATCAATCAACCCTCTTTTATTTCATGATCTGAGAACCTGAGCTGACACTGCTGTGTTTTCCCCACAGTTTTATGGCACCCGAATCCCAGGCACTGACAGCCAGGTAGGACTCTTGAGAATGGAAATGCTGATTTATCTGCAAACCTCCGGTGCTGGGTCCATCACTGATATTGGGGGAGGATAAAACAATGGAAAATCCTGAGCTGGAAGGGATGAAGGATGATCCAGCCCGGCTCCTGGGAGAAGAACCCTTTCCTGATATCCAACCTAACCTTCCCTGGCCCAGCTCCAGCCGTTCCCAGGGTCCTGTCCCCGGTCCCAGAGAGCAGAGATTGGAGCTGCCTTTCAGAAGTTTGGGATTGCTCCGAGGATTTGTCCATGGGCTGTCTCCAAGGCCCTGCAGTGGGAAGCAGGAGCCCAAAATCCCGCTTGTTCCATGTCCCCGTGCCTGGGTTCTGCCTCCCAGCACCTCTGAGCCCATCCCAGTCCCAGGCCTGTTGGGGCAGTCCCACATGGAGCCCTTGGACAGGATCCACCCCCGGGGCTCTCATGGGATTCGCAGCCGTGACCCTGCTGGGAGTAATTTTATGTGAGTCTTAGGAAAATTTGCCTACCCTGAGTGTCTCCTCACCCACGCAAACCACTGGGGGAGATGTGACTTTTAGCAATGCATTTTTAGCCCAGTTTGAAAGTAGATCAAACAAATTAGGCTGCACCAGCACAAACTGTGTCTCTGCTGCAGCAGGAACTGGTGCTCCTGGCCAAAACCCAGCTATGGCTGAGTCCTAAAAAGGCACAAAAGGAAGCTCTGATTTCACCTGAACCTGGAGGATTTATGGCTTTGACAGTGAGACCTTTTCCTGTGAGCTCCTACAGCTGTTTTAGGATTAATCACTGCCAGTGAAACCAGTGCCTGCTGCTCTGATTTTCAGCATAGAATGAAATAATTTGGGGATAAATTAGAAAACTCTAATTGCATTACACTTCCTAACCTTGACCAGGACCACAGACAGGGAACACAACATGAGCTGAGGAGCTTTCCTTCTCCCAGCTACTTCATCCCATCCACAGATGCTCTTTGGGGAGCCCCAGCCTTGAACCTTCAGTGCTCACAAGGCCGAACCGGGCAGTGCAGGGCCCTGGGAGCCTTCCCAGGCAGATTTTGGGCTGGGGATTGTCCTTTCCTTCCACACAGGACAAGGACAAAGTGCCCCTGGCACTGTGGCAGGGGAGGGTATTCAGAGCTTCTCCCCCTTGACCCGAGTGTGACATTTGGCTGACATTGCTCCAGAGCCCATCCCTGCAGTATCTGATCCTTGTCCCTGTGATCTCCTGCGTCCCAAAGACCCCAGGCAGCCCCCCTGGCTACCAGGAACCCAGATCGAATTCTGGCCTGAGGGGAAGCTGTAAAATGAACAATCCAGGAGTGCCCCGAAAGGCAGATGTACTAATTAGAGAAACCTTGGGTGGCAGCTCCGAGCACGGTGCTTTTAATAACTGCAGGGATGTTGAGAAGCAAATAAATTACATGATGAAAGTCTAGCAGGCTGCAGAACCCAGATATGTAATAAGCAAGACTGGCACCAAGACTGAAATTTTGCCCCCTGGGCTTGGCATTTTGTCTGATTGCCTTTCCAGATGGGAAGGGATCCGGAGCTTCCGGTCCTGCTGACTGCTTGGCAGGAAAGGATTTCTCAACAACAACCTGGAGAATCCTCCTGGGAAGGCTGGAATTAGACAGCTCACTGGCACTCAGGGAAGCACAGCCAGGTTTTCACCAGGAAAGAGAGACCAAGGTTTCTCTCCTGATTTTTAGATTTAAAGTGGATCTAAACCATATGGAAGCTTTAAACGGGCTTAATATGGTAAGGAGAGCTGGGAAAGGCTTCAGTTCTTCCCTTTGCCAGTGCACAGAGAGGGGCCCAGGGCTCCAGGGGTCTGCAGTGATTGATCTCCATCTCCTCTGATCCCACTGAGACCCCCACACTTCCATGTCTTCTCTTCCCAGCACTCTCATGCCCAGGGACACCTTCCCCTATCCCAGGTTGCTCCAAGCCCTGTCCAACCTGGCCTTGGGCACTGCCAGGGATCCAGGGGCAGCCCCAGCTGTGCCAGGGCCTGCCCACCCTCATGGGGAAGAATTTTGTCCTAAAGGTAGTTTTAGCCCCACATTTAGGTCATCACAGCTTTCACCCAGAGCAGACCCAGCTTGCAATCAAAATCCCCCCACGTACAGAGCCCACAGCAGGCGTGGGACCAGCGCTGCTCCCGCTGCCCAGGAGCACGGCAGGCTGGACAATCTGCCCCTGCCTGGCCCATCCCTGCCCGGGAAGGGAGGACAGCAGTGCCTGCACCCCCTGTGAGAGCTCCCGTTCCCTCACAGGCTGCTCCCCATCCCAACCGAGCCACACACAGTTATTTTCCACGGCAATTACAGCTCTTCTTTCCAGGGCTGGACAATGAAAGTGGAGTGAGAGCTGCCCTGACCTTTCCTTGTGTCAATGAAATCGCTGCTTTGAGAGAGGCTGACGCTCAGCCCGGCTACTATTCACTTTTAATTCTCCTGCAGGGATAACACGGGGAGCTTGTAGCCATTGCACGGGGATTTGGGAGCAGCACCTGTTTCAGGAATAATCAGCTCAGCAGGAGGAAAGTTCTTCTCGGCTGCTCCCGGAGTATTTACATTTTTGACCTCATCTCAGCATGATAATGGTGCACTTTGTCAATCTTGCAGGGCTCTGTGAGTGGTTGGGCTGACTCCCGCATGGCTCTATTATGATTTCTCAAAAGACCTTCCATAAGGGTTAAATGACCTCACATTAGCGCTAATTTGGGGCTAACTTTCCTATTCAGCGCAAAACAAAGCCACGGGTGTTTACCCAAGTCCCATAAAGCGACAGGGACCACACACAACCTCTGCACTCAGCCTGGACACGGACAAATCTCCAGCCCGGCCCTTCCCGGACAGCTGGGGATGAAAAATCAGAGGGGCTGATGGAAAATCTTCATCCAGCCCGAATGAACACCCAACAGAGAACCTGAGGCAGCTCCACTGCTGTCCCCAGTGGGCAGAGACAGCGGCCACCCCTTCCTTCCTTGCCCTCCGTGACCCAATTGCAGCCTGCTGAGTCACAGCCCCACAAAACACTCGCTGCCTCATTCCTCAGCTGCTTTTCTGCTCCACGGGCTCCTCGCGAGCTGCCCTCCGATTAATGTGATGTCAGAAAATCACCCCGCACAGCCAGTAAATCCCACGTCTCGCTGCCCCCGTGTCTGGGAAAGGCTCGGCGGAGGGAAAGCTGCTCCTGCCACGGGAATCTCCGGCTCAGCCCCACGGCAGCTCCTGGCCAGGCTCGGGACAGCAGCACAAAGCAGGGCAGGGTGGAATAACAGCAAACCTTGCCCTGTTCCGAGGGGCAGACCCGGATCTCGGGCTCCGTGGAAGGGGGGCTGAGTGTCCGAGCTCTGCGGGGAGAGAGCAGCGGGGCTCGTCCGGAGCACCACGGCGTGTGTCCCCCCTTCCCGCTGCAATTAAAGAAGGTCAAAAAAGCCAAATAAAGAGGAGCACAAACATGTTATTGGCCGAGTGAGTAAACATCTCAGGCTCTTGTGCAATCGTTAATGACAGCGCGAGGCGTGTGTGAACTTCCTGTCACTGTCCTGCAGTTCATCCTCAATTCACCAAGGCAATTAAGGGTGCCTTTTATGCAAGAGCTGAAATTCGCCAGGATTGATTTAACGAGGATAATTTCCTCTGCGGGACTGCTGGAAATTAATCATCACTTCTGCAAGCTCCGTGTGGAATTCACTCGTCAGCACCACGCGGGGCTCCGATGGTGGAACCCTCCTGCTGCCTGCACTGGGGTTGGCTTTGTGTAGGTTATTTCCTACACGCAGAATGGGAAAAATCCCAAATATGCAGCAAAGTCAACTATCCCAGCACAGCACGCAGCGATTTTTTCTCATCACCCAGCCAACAAACCCAATTCTCTCCTTGCTCATACCAGTTTTCACTGAAGATGCAGTTTAATTACACTGACCCTAATTTGCAGCAAGTGAAAGCGGCAGAAGGAACTGGTGGAATATTTGAAAGAGAAATTAAACATACACCCAACCAGTTCCATCTCTAAGAAGCTGCATTTGCACATAAAAATGTCAGTTGGTGCACGTAGACCAGGTAAGTAGACAGCAATTCCCTGGTTTTAGGGCTCCCTGCCCCATTTGGGGGTCCGGCTGTAGGATTTGGAGAGCTGGGACCAGTGAATGACTCTGAGAAAGGACTGGATTACCTGGACTCCAAGAAATCCATCTCAAACTCAATAAAAATCGAAAAACAGAGTCAGAGAGAGGAAAAACAAAACAATTCATAGTATAGGGAGACACAGTAAGTGACTGGCAGCTCAAAGGGCAGAGTGTTCTCGAAAGAAAACTGTTTTGTTTATTAAACCAATTACTGCAGCTTAAAAGGAAGAGCACTGGAGGAGGTGTGAATGAACTGCCCTGCTCCAAACTGAGGTGTGGCTGCTCCAGAGGTTTTCCCAGCATTTTGGTGCCTTTTGATGTAAACCACAGAAACTAAACTATATGAATTAAAATCAGAGCTCCTTAAAATTCACCAGTTCCAGGATTATTGTCGGGAGCTGACCCATCCCTGGAACACCCCACAGGGGTACAGTCACAAAGGAACTGACTTGAAAGTTGGAGCAAGTCTTTGTTGACTTCTTCCATCCCAGTGTTGACCCATTTCGAGCCATCAGGAGTTTTCAACCTCTTTGGGATGAGGAGATCTCTAAATTTTCCATTCTTCTCTATAAAACCAGTTCAAACCAACTGACAACCACTTTCCTTTTCCCAGTTACCATCTGCAGAAGCCATGCAAATCCCCTGGGAGTCTGTGGTTCAAAGGAATTGATCCCCATCCCTTTGCTCCTTCTCTCTTGGGAAGAGCCAGGACCTACTCCAGAAACTTTTTTTCCCTGGACAATAACATTTAGCTCTGCCTCAGAGAGCTGTGCATGGGCAACACTCTGGGGATCATGAAATTAAAGATGTCAGCATCCCTAGGATATTTATTAATTATAGATTCTATTGATAACTGGGGAAAACAGACTCAAAGCGGAGAGAGCAGCAGAGCCAAGAAAACAACTCCTGTTTTCAGATTCTGGTTGAGACTGTGAAAAAACCCATCCTCAGATCTTCCTTCTGCAAAGTTTCTGCCTCTCTTTGGAGCAAGGACAGCTGGAAATTAAATGAAAATATCTTCCTCTTGAAAGACCTCCATCCAGTTTTGCAAATAAACACATAAGCAGCCACCCAGCGGGGGAACAAGATCATAACCAGCTGGGGCTGGGATGCAGAAAGGTGTGTAGGAAAAGTTTTTTAAGGATGGCAAAATGGATGTGTAGGAGACGGAATTACAGACATTCCTAATAAGGGAAAGGAGAGTCTGAACTTCCTGTGAAAAATGAAAACCACAAACAAATCTGGGAGATTCTCAGAGCCAGGGAGAAAGGAGAGGCGGGGTAAAACTGCACCGAGTAGGAAACTGCCACAGAAAACTGAGCTTTAAACGTCTCCCCTTTTATCTAGAGGGCTTTGGGTAAGAATGGAGCAAGAGGGAGTAATGAGCATGGGTGCTAATTGCATGGAGCATCTCCATGGAGCTGGAGATTAAAGACTCCAGCACCTCGGGGGGTGCAGGAATCTGTTGATCTCGGAGACAGTTTGTGGGGCAGGCAGCTGCACCCTTTGTTACCAGCCTGCCTCCCTTCCCCATCTGATCATGTAAATGAGAGTTACAAATGGAGTTTACAGCCCGCACCATCTCAGCTGGGATCTCTGGAGAGACAGCGATGGATTTATTTACATGTTCCCTGTTATCGCTGCCAACCATCTGAGAGGGGCCCCTCCACATCTGGAGAGTCCTGATGAAAGTAAAAACATCGTACCTGGGGATTTCTGTTTGTGCTCGTGGCACTGAAGGTCAGATTCTCTGCCTCTTCCACACCCCTGTGCAGCAGCACTCGGTTCCTCTGCTCCCAAAGCACGTCCTTGACTCTGAACCTGTGTTTGCCGGGGAGCAGCAGGGCCAGGTTCAGTCGCTTTTGCTCCAGGGATCCCCTGCCATGGCAAAAGGCTGCGATGATGGGAGAGCCAAGCAGGAAAAGCATCCTCAGCCTCCAGCTGGGCTCGTCCTGGAATGTCTCAGTGCCTTCTCCTGCTGCAGGATGAGGGAAGCCCAGGACTGCTGAATCCATCATTCCTCACGTGTTTCTGTGTCCTCTGCAGCTGCAGCCCTGCCGGGTTTTGCTTTGGAAGAGTCGGTGCTCAGACATGAACCCAGGAGGGCTTCTCCCTGTCAGCAACGCATCAAACCCAGCCAGTCCCTCCTTGCCACTGCCAGGAGCGGAGCAGGGGTGAAAAAAGCCAGAAGTAAGACTTGAAAAAAGAAAAAAGACTAAAACAGCCCAGAGTGAGGCTGTGGAGCGGTTTGCAGCAGCAGGGCTGGCAGGTGTGCAGTCGCCTCCCCGCCTTATCAGCTGGGGTGCACAGGGCCCTGGATGCCATCACGGGATCCCCAGCACGGATCCCCAGCTTTTGTCTCCATCCCAGGGCACTGAGAGCCTTCCCTGACTCGAGCATTGAGCCCCTTGCCACCCTGGTGCTCCCCCAAATCCAGGGCTCGCCGGTAGAACAAACACGGATCTCGCTGGGGATGTCCGGGAGCAGCGACCGGAGCTCAGACCCTGCCCTGGGAACTCTGCAACCTCAGGGGAACACGGGGAGAAAACCCCTGGATCTCTTCTTTTTTCCATCCTGTTGCTTTCCCTCCTGTGCAGATGACTCCAGAGAAATCTCCACTACAGAGCAGCTCATCCCCTCCCCTGGCACATTTGCTGCCAGGGGTGCCAGTCCTGGCTCACAGGACATTCCCTGTGCTCAGGGAGCTGCTTGTGCTTCCTGTTTTCACCAGAGCAGCCACTCTTGGGCATCCTTGGGGATGATCTTGCTTTCCATAGTATTTGTGCTTTGGAATAAAAAGATTTCACCTGCTTTTCTGCAGACCCAGAGCCTGCAAACCCCTCAGCGGGGAAGGGAAGAGGGAAAAAGGGAGTTCTTATTTATTAGAAACAAATATAAAATCTAGAACCAAAGAACCAATAAAACTAAATTACTCCCACAATTTCTACAGTGTTTGCTACAGGGAGCTACGTCCAGAGCACAGGAATTTGCCACAGGAAGGAGACTGAGACAAACAACTTTGGGGTTTCAAACTTGAGTTGGAAAATTTTACAACTGCAAATAACACTGGCAGTCCTATAACCCAAGGGGAAAAAATGGGGGTAATGAAAGCTCCTGCTTGAGGGCATGAGCTGGAGGCCTCTGGGACAAGGCAGGAATTTCTCCTCCCATTCAGAGCATTGCTCACGTGGCTGGGTACATTCTGCAGGAGTTTCACCATCCACAGAAATACCAGGTAAAAGACAAAGATCCTGCACTGGACAAGGCACTGGCTGGGGAACTGATTTTAAATTCCCACCTTTGGAGGCTGAAGACTGGATCTGTGGCTGGATCAGGGCTCCTCTTCCTCCTGAGCACTCCCCAGCTACTGATGCAGGGAAGGCAGGAAGTTTGCTGGATGTCTCCAAAATGTTTTAACTCTGGTGGGCAGGAAAGTCTCTCAATGTCAGCCTAAATCCACTTCAAATTCATTGCCACTATTGTCCTTCTCTGAAAAGTCTTTTCCCCCTGCCTGGTGCCCACAGCTCACAGATCACCACAGCACACCCAGACCTTTCCCCACGTTTGTTGCCTTCAAATTAAACACCCCCTGTTTGTAGCTGATCAGTTCTTAATCCCTGAATATCTGAATTTCCATTTCTGTGCTTTGAACGCCCTGTGTATTCTGCTGCTCTGGTCCTGAGGGTGACACTGCTCTTTCCATAGAATGTCCCTGACCCTCTGCTGCTTCTGATGATAAAGTCTGGATGAGAGTCAGCAGATTTTATCAGTCCACACTGAGAAAAAATGCATAAAATTCAGCCCTAAAATGATTCTGGAAGAGCTCCTCAGTAACCTCCTTCCTGGCCAGTGCTTTCAACATTTACCTATGGGGTAAGTCCCTCTGTCTCGGTTTTCCTGTCTGCTTTGAGTTAATTCCCACATCCCGATCAAATCCCTTTTTTACGAGGTCTCAGGCACACACTCCCCCATAATAAGCAGATAAAACCCCAGACATCAGGAAGACTCAAGAGCCCAACAGCATCTTCTGCCCCAGAACACTTCCAGCAGCTCCCAAGACACGGAGATCCAGAGGGATCAGGTGGTTCATGGGACCAGAGGCTGGCAGGTTTCCCTGCAGGGCCCCCAGCTCTGTCGCTCATCATTCCTGTCAGGCCAGTTCAGAGCGTCTCTGCCTCGACTCGGCCTGGATTAAGGGGTGGCTGAGCAGTTCTTTTCTCCTGCTTTGTTGTTTGGAGATGGGGCTGCAGAGGGGAATGAATTACATCAGATAAATACTTTCAACTGTCACTCCGAGCATTAACTGGGAACCTCCTGGAAAACAGCACAAACGGCAAGAGAAGAAAGCGCCACGGGAGGAATCTCTGCTCTCATTCTCATGGATGGATCAACATGGCTGTCATTTTTCTTCCCAGTAATTAATTTCAGTGTATTATTAATGGTAATAACCATCCATTTCTAACGAACACACTGGGCCTCATCAGAATCCTGGAGCACAGTTGTCCCAATTAAAGTAACTGTAGAGTTCCCCGAGCAGCGGCTCCGTCCTCCCAGCTCCTCCCATGCGGATCCCAGCCCAAAGCACCTCATGGCCAGGAAGAAAACAGGGAATTGCAGCATTATCCCAGATCCCAGGGTCTCTGAGGATGGTTTTATACAGGACTTGGAGGAAAACTCTCCTTGCCTCCATGCTGCCTAGTTTATCTGGAGCTAAGTTTGTTCAAAAGGCAGGGATGATTTAGATGTACAGCAAACAGGATCCAAGAGTTTACAGGATCCACCATGGACTGACAGCTGACTAAAAAAACCTAGGGAACCATGCCAGAAATGTCTCCCAAAAAAGACCCAACTTAGAATCACAGAATCACAAAACCATGGAATAATTCAGGTTGAAAAATATCTCCAAGGCCATCGAGTCCAAGCTGTGCCCGGTGCCCACCTTGTCCCCAGCCCGGAGCACTGAGTGCCACATCCAGGAATTCCTTGGACACCTCCAGGGATGGGGACCCCAAACCTCCCTGGACAGCCCTTCCAAGGCCTGAGCACCCTTTCCATGGAGAAATTCCCAGCTTGAGGCTGTTTCCCTTTGTCCTGTCCCTCGTTCCCTGGGAGCAGAGCCCGATCCCACCTGGCTGCACCCTCTGGCAGGGAGCTGTGGAGCTGTCAGGAGACAATGACACAGCTGAGAGCTCAATCCAGACTCCCAGAGGGCTGTTTGTCACTTCCCCTGCACAGCTTCCCCGGTTAGAACCAAAACAAGGGATTGCTCCATGTGCCATCAGCCTCCTGCTCCTCACATCAGCACGCTGTAATCAAACACAGAAACAAGCAGCAATTACAGCAGAAATCTCTTAGTCATTGGCCTGATCAAAACAAAAGCCAGGAATTTGATCACTAAACATTCCAAGGAGAAGCAAGGAAGCTACAGGGACACATTGGTGACACATCCCATCGTAGCTGAGCTCTTTGGGACAGGGGTTTCTGAGCTGGTCCAGCTCCAGATAGGGGTCCTGTGCCTGTACTACAACAGCAATTAATTTCTCATTAAGATACACATTCCTCATTATCAGATCTAATAGTTGTCATTATTACAGCAAAATACCCAAAGGCAAATCAGTAAACATATCAATTAATTATTTTCTTCCATATTGCTTCAAAGAAAACATTCTGGGAATGACATCAAGGCTGCAGAAGCCAAAGCAGTTTAAAAGATTGATAATTTTCAGGGCAGAATTAAGGATGTGATGTTGAAATGCGTTCCCTACACGTCAGAAATCCTGATGGTGTGAAGCCACCTGGAGCACTCCTGCAGATATGAAGATTTCCCAGTGTTTGGTCAAGGCAGGATTTGCAGTGAGGGGCATTCTCCCTTTCCAGGATTTCTCTGTGCATTTCAGGAAGGCAAAGATTCCAAGTGAGAAGCGTCATCTTCTCTAAACCACCTGCTACCACTGCAAAACAGAGATGCTTTTGGGCACTCAAACACACATCTACACCTGACTCGAAGCAACAAAGCTACTTTCAGGCCAGGAAAATTGGTTTTGAGTTTGGTGAAACTGAAACTGTGGGGATCAGAGACAAACTGAGAGAAAAAGTGGTTGGGTATTTGTGCCAAGTTTTCTCCTGTCAGCACAAGCTCCTGGGATGTGAGTGAGGCTGATGGATTCCCAGACTGAAAGAGCTGCACTTTTTGTTGTCTCAGGTATGGACAGGTGAGGTTCAGGCAGTGTGGCCTGAGCTGGGCAGTTATTTACTGGTTTGAGCTGTGGGCAGTTCTTCTTACTCATTTCCGTGCTCTGACACGCTGTAATTTAGCCCTGGTGTAAGTAGGTACAATGTTATCACCTCCCAGTGTTGTTTTAATGAAATTTTCGGGTTCTGGACTATGACCCAACCAAATGGCTTAGAACAACAGGTGAATCTGAGGATCTGTGCTGTTGAAACCTCCCTCCTCCCCTCCGAGTCTCCTCCCCTTTGTTTACTGCAATCTCTCAGATTTTGGGATCCTTCAAGCGGGGCTGTTCCACCTTTGTTCCACCTGGGATTCATAAACAACCATTTGCATCCAGTGGGCGACTTCCCTGACCCAGGACTCACTCAAGAGTGGTGGGATCAAGATTAAAGTCATTTACATACATGTAAATTTTTGCCATTTGCTGTGCAAAAAATATCCTGTCTCTGAGATACGGGAAAACAGGGTTCTGACTCAGAATTGATGCTATCGTTGCTGTCAAGATTAGAGTCTGAATTGTGCAATCCAACTTAACTCACAGTATCACTTGCTATGCAAAAGACAGTGTTTCATACAGAGGTGTGGCCTTTCCAGTGATTGCAGCAAACACAGACCACAGCTGGCACTTAGATCCAATGCAGTTGGAAAGCACAGCCAATTTTTCAGGTTTGATCCTAAAAGGATTTGATTGTTCCTCGTAAGGTGCAGGGAAAACCGTGGGGGAATTAAGAAGATAAAGAGCTTTCCAACACCTGTCACGAAACTGTCCCTGAAGAAAAAAAAAAGAAGAAAAAAAAAACAGAAACGGTGAAAGCACTTTAAAAAAAAAAAAAAAAAAGAAGAAAAAGAACTTTTTTCCCACAGGAAACTTCCATCANAAAAAAAAAAAAAAAAAAGAAGAAAAAGAACTTTTTTCCCACAGGAAACTTCCATCACTATTGTATTTTCCCTAAGGACATTTCTGTATCTGTCACTAGAAATTACTGCTGTCAGCGGGAATGCATCAGCCCAAACCAGAGGGCTGGGCTTTGGTGGGCTGAAAAGGGATGTAAACCACAGCTGCTTTTAACCACCAACTCACCTTAGCTATAGTGAACATGCTGTTTATGCAATAAATCCAATTTTGTCTGGAGGAAAAATGACGTTGGAAGGAAAAACGGAGCTGATGTTTTCACAAGCAAATGCCTGATGCCTAATCAAGGCTGAGAGAGGCATTTCACTCACGTAGGGCTGAGCAGGTGCCAAAACAGAGGTAGGAGAAAGGTATTTCATAGGGAAACAACTGCAGGTGAATGGCAAAACCCTTCAGAAACAGCAAAACTCTCCCAGCAGAGCCCCTAAACTTGTGCCCTACAATCCGAGGGGCAAAAGAAACAAGCCTAAAACAGATTTCCTCCATAAAGTGAAATAACACCCTAGAAAATTACACTCCAATAAAAAGCTAATGAAAAGGTCCACTAGGAACAGTTTTGCCCTACAGATAACTGGTCCCTCCTGATCTTAATGAATTCACTGGCAATTTGGACAAGCTTTTATTACAGAGGCACTCAACGCCCTGGAAATCTGGGTGCAAGTGCTGTTCAAAGAGATGGTCTTTGTCCTAGGGAACATGATGTAATCCTGCAAAAGGCAGTGATGGAGGGTGCTGATTATTCATTGTTTGCACAGGGAATAAAAAAGGTTTATATGGAACTAACGTATGGGTAAGTGTAAGTATCATTAGGAGTAATTATAGCAACTGCCTCTATGCTCCTCCTCCGTTGTATCTGAGGCAGGCTTCATTTCATAACTACAGGTTTGGCTGCTAAAAATCCTCTTTCACAACCGACAGCCCATGGCTGCTCCACTCTGGGCTCCTTTGGGCTCAAACTCGAGGGAAGCTGCTGCCACATTCCTCTCCTCAAATGTGTTCATGGAGGGTTTTACACGGAGAGGTTTCAGGCCAGAAAGGTGGGCTGTCAAATCATCCAAGGGAAGGGGCAAGGGAAGGCCCTGACCTTCTGCTTTTTCTGCAGGTCAAACACTGCTCCAGACACGAGGAAGAGTTTCTCCTGCCTCGGTGGTTGTTGCTGGGTAAGAGCAGAATTAAACGAGGTGAAGAGGGCGTGGACTGGGGTTGGGAATGGGATTTATCCCGATGCAAGAGCATGGCCTGAACGGGGCTCAGCAGCAGCCCCTGCCCAGCCAGGGGACACAG
>VZTX01031266.1:0-14408 GCA_013400915.1 Pardalotus punctatus | reverse complement strand
GTTGTATTAGGACCCGCAGGGGTCGAATNGGGGGTGCTTAGATCAGGAGGTTTTCCACCAGCGAGGTCCTGTTGTATTAGGACCCGCAGGGGTCGAATTGTTGTATTAGGACCCGCAGGGGTAGAATTGGTGTGGTCCCACTGCCACAGGGCAGCGCCGGGGAGTTGCGGCCGCAGCACGGAGCAGCAGTGGGCTCTCGTGGCCAGGAATCCAACTGCACCGCCCGGCCCGGGATGCTCCGGGAGCCCCGGGAGGCACCGCTGGGGGACCCGGTGAGGACACGCGGCCACGTCGTGACTGCGGTGGAGGACGAGCAGCTCGGGCCAGGCTGGACCAGGTGGCGTGCGGAGGTCACCTTCAGCCGGCGTCACCTGCTGATTTACGGAGAAGATGAATTCAGGGAGAGCCGGACCGCCCCGAGGGGAGGTTCCTCCGCCTCTTGGAGAGCTCTGTGCCTGCTGTTTGGTGGGAGAGGGGGAATCACCTCCTTCCTCCTGGAAAGGTCCCCAGGAGCCTCCCAGGTCCCTGCAGGCAGCTGAGGGTGGGGAAGGTTCTGGGCTCCCTTGTGCAGCTGCACCTCAGCCAGCTCCTCTCACACCTCACACACCTCAGGCAGGGATTGCTGTTGTGCTGACAAGGGATTGGCACTTCTAGAGAAGCAAAGGCTGTCTTTGAAGGGCTTAAAATTCATAGAATCACAGAATATCCAGACTTGGGATCCCCAAGGATCACCCAGCCCAGCTCCCGGCCCTGCACAGACCCCCCAACAACCCCACCCTGTCCATCCCTGGCAGCGCTGGCCAAACGCTCCTGGAGCTCCGGCAGCCTCGGGGCCGTGCCCATTCCCTGGGGAGCCTGTTCCAGTTGAGGGATGAACCCCTTGATCCCTGGAGCTTGTCGAGAAGCAGCTGTGCCTGTGCTTGCTCCATCTCCGTTTGCAGCCCCTCTGAGGTGGAGCTGAGCCTGGAGGAGCCCATCCCTCCCCAGGGTCCATCCCGAGTCCGGGGGCTCTGTGATCCAGCCCTTGGACACCATTTCCCACCCCACGGAGCAGCTGCAGAGCAGAAATGAGAGCAAGTCCTGCTCCCCTCAATGGCCCTCAGGGTATGGTGAGCCCTGAGCACCCCAGCGAGGCTCAGCCTCTGGCAGTGGGAAGCCATTCCCCTTTGTCCTGCCCCTCCAGACCCTTGTCCCAAGTCCCTCTCCAGCTCTGTTGGAGCCCCCTTAGGAGTGGAAGGGGCTTTAAGGTCTCTCCAGAGCCTTCTCTTCTCCAAGTGAACAGCCCCAGCTCTTAGCCTGTCTTCATCAGAGAAAATTATTAGATTCGAAAAAGTCTCTTCTCTCTCCCTTGAAGCTGCCCTCTGCTCCCTGCTGTGTTATGGCACAGCTCGTGGTCCCCAGCTAACACCATGTCAGCCCAAAATGACAAAGTTTGAAGATCTCCAGCTGTGCAGTGGAGCTCAAAATAACCTGGTGGTGCTGCTCTCTGCCGTGTGATGGACAGGGACAGTGGTGCCTCCAGCACAGCTCCGCACCCCTGGGAGATTGGGGTGTGCCCGTGTCCTGCTCTGGAGCCTGGAGAGCAGCTGAGCTGCAGAGGAGCCAGGTTTTCACTCCTGAAAATGGCATTTCCAGCTGCCCTGGGCACTGACAGCATCAGGCAGGAGCCGAAGGCAGTACTGCACATATGAAGTGCTGCAAGAATTGAATGTAGCTGATGCTCTTTCTGAGCTTTCAGTGGAAGTGTTCAGGTGCAGCCCAAACCTTAGGGGGAGAATTTTGTGTTCACAGGCACCACATTATCCATGGAGGTCCTGAAGCACGTTGGGAGCCTGCTGGGGTGTGAACAGGAAACAGGAGGAGACACGTTTTGTTTTTAGCACCAGATCTCATTTTCCTGCCTGTGCTTCTGGCAAGTCTCAGCTCGACCCTGTTTTTTTTTGTCTCCTATTTTCTTGCGGCATCACTTTGTCCGTCTCCCTCCACAGCCCTGATTTGCAGCTCAGTGATGCTTTTGCAGCATCCTCCTGCCAGCTGGGAATGTTCTGACGGCTGGGGGTCACAGGCCTGGTCTGTAGGGATTTATTCCTGAAGAATCATAAATAATTAATGCAGGAGCTCCTCCAGCTCCTCCTGGGCAGGCCAGACCTGCCCCTGGTGCTGGGATCTGTACAGCCAGACTGGGGACAGTGCTCAGGGGGTCATCGCCCAGTGACAGTGACTTTTCCTCCCAGCCTTTCCCTACGGTGGCTGAGCAAACTGGTGCTCAAATCCCACCTGGTCCCTGTCTTTGGGGAGAAAAAGGGGTGGTTTGGAGGTTTGGAATCCTCCCAGCTGAAGGGTGGGGATGGCAGCAAGTGGGGTTTACAGGTGGGTGCTGGTGTTGGGGGGAATCCATCTCCTGTGCTGTCCGTGATGGGTTAAGCACAGGGCACTCGGGGAGATTGGCTTGTCCTGAGGATGGATTGGGAGGCGATGGGAGAAGGAAACACCACTCAGGGCTCCTTGGGGAACCCCCACACTCCTGGGGTGCAATATTTGTTTCCTTTCCCTTGGGATGTTCCAGCGCGGTTCTTCTGTTCCGCTGCATCCCTGCGAAGGAGCGGCATTAAAAAAACGGGAGGTGGAAGGATAACGCTCCCCGCAGAAGGAAGTGGCCTTCCCACCCCTCCTCCCAAAATCAGGGCACGGGCTGGGAGACATCCGGTTCTCCTCCCGCAGCTCCGCGGGCAGCGGGCGAGCGGGAGCATCCCGCCGGGAGAGCCCGGGCAGCGCAGGAGGAAGCGCGAGCACAAAGCAGGGAAATGACTCGGCAAAGGTCACCTGGAGCTGGGGCCGAGCCCAGGAATAGCACCGGGCCCCTGCCACCCCCCGGGCACCGTCCCTTCCCCTCGCTGAGCTGAGCAGGGCACTGACCCAGCCGAGGGGACGGCTCGTGGCACTGCGGTGGCTTTGATTTTTCCGCTCGTTGGGGCGTCAAAATCCACCACAACGGAGAGGTGGTGACAGCAGGGATGCAGGTGGTGGGAAAGCTCACCTGGGAAAAGCAGAGCTGTGAGGGCAACAGGGAGGGATGGCGATAGGTTGGGGGTACAGGGGGTGCCCATCAAGGCTGGAAAAGCAGGAGGAGAGGGTGAGGACAGGACTCCAACGGCTGCTGGAGGCTGCCTGGAAGGTGTGGGGGCCACAAAGGTGATGGGGCTGGTGGGACTCCAACCACACCATGAGGATGCTCCATAATGGCAAGGAAAATTCCACAGGACCTTCCCTGTCCCGAATGCCTTCAACCACCTCAGGAGCAAAGTAAACCCAGCCTGGGGCCCGGGGGCTCTGCAGGCTTAGGAGGAGTACGTGGAACAGCTTCAGGCTGTCCTACCTGTGTGTGCACAGCTGGCCAGCTGTGGTGCTACCGCTGCAGCAGCTGGGCAGCCTGAAGGTGGGGGCTCCTGTAAGGTGGGGCTCAGGGCTCGGGGTTGAAATAAGGCCAAGAAGGGATTTGGTGGTGCAGGAAGGACACCAGGGAAATCAGTGCTGAGCCAAGCTGGGACGGAGCCCATGCCAAGACAGGGAGTGGCTGGAACAGACGGAGGCAGGGATGGGGAGAGGCCCAAACGGACACAGGTCATGTCTGCAGCGCCTCCCTCCTCCCTGCGTGCCCTCCTGGCTGTGTTGGATGTGGCCACGCTCCCAGGGTTTCATTCATCAGCTCCTTTTGGTGTGTCCAGCTGGAACGGGTAACATCATCAAAAGCTGTGTGTGGAAAAGGTGACTTGGGCACATCGCCCCCCAAATGCAGAGCAAGGAGCAGGGATTGCGCTTGGATTTAGGGAAAATGAGAATAAGCCAAAGTGTGAGATGTAACAGTGGGGGAACGAGGCTTTGGGTCCATGCAGGAGCAGGAGTCCCTCACCTCTTCCCGAAGCATAAGGGGCTCGTGGTGGGTCAGGGAGCGTCTGCAGGAATCTCACCTTCTGGGCAGTGTGTTCTGCAGGTGACAGCGGCACTGGGCCCCGCAGGCTGGGATCGGGGGGCACTTCCACACCCTCTGGCAGCTGGGCCCGCGCCGCCCCAGAGCCCCCACCCCGCCCCGACATTGTACCAGCCCGGTCCTCCCTTTTCCTGTAGGTGGGGTTTCCATAGGATGTCGGCTGCTCCATCCCCAGCCGGGCCAGCCGGCCGCTGGCTGCTCCCGGGACGGTCCCTGTGCTCCGGGCTGTCCCGGCTCCCGCGCTGTCCCCCGGTGATGGCAGCGCGGGGGACAGCCACCAGCCCTGCTTGTGACCCCCCCACCTTGCCGAGCGCTGCCTGGCGCCCACGGGACCCGGAGATGGGAGAGGATGCCGAGGCCCCGCGGTGGCCCTGAGGACTCTCCGGGATGCGGTGGCCGGCGGGCCAGCCCGCGGCAGCGCGGCGGGGCCGCGGGGGCTCTGCCAGCAGCGTGCTGGGGCTGAGCCGCTCGGCGCTGCAGCTGCCGGCGCTCTGGTGGTGGTACCTGTTCCTGTGCGCCGACGCCCAGGAGGTGGCCACGTTCACGGTGCAGTACCGGGTGCTGGAGGAGGTGCCCCCGGGGACCGTCATAGGGAGCCTGGCCGAGCACTTCGAGGGCGGCGAGAGCGGCGAGGCGGCGGAGGCGTTCCAGCTGATGGAGACCCCCGGCAGGTTCCCGCTGCACGTGGGGAGCGGGGATGGGGTGCTCAGCACGGCCGGGCGGGTGGACAGGGAGCAGCTGTGCCGGCACAGTGATCCCTGCTGGGTGTCCTTCGATGTGCTGGCCGCCCAGAACCCGGCCCTGATCCACGTGGAGGTTCAGGTGATGGACGTCAACGACAACGCGCCGCGGTTCCCCACGCCCGAGCTGGAGCTGGAGATGTCGGAGAGCGCATCCCTGCGGACGCGGATCCCTCTGGATCGAGCCCTGGATGCTGATGTTGGCCCCAATGCCCTCTGCTCCTACGCCCTCTCCCCCAGCGAGCACTTTGCTCTGGAGGTCATCTCCAGCTCCGATGGGATGAGGCACGCCGAGCTCGTCGTGGTTAAGGAGGTGGACCGGGAGCTGCACTCCTCCTTCGACCTCGTGCTGACAGCCACGGACCACGGGGAGCCACCAAAATCAGGTACAGCTTTGATTAAAGTCATTGTCCTCGACTCCAATGACAACAGCCCCGTCTTCGCAGAGAGCTCCCTGACGGTGGAGGTTCGGGAGGACACCCTGCCCGGGACCCTCCTCGTGACGGTCACAGCCACCGACCCTGACCAGGGTCCCAACGGGGAGATCGAGTACAGCCTGAGCCGGCACGCGCCCCCCGAGGTGCTGAGCACCTTCAGCATCGACGCCCGCACGGGCAGCATCCTCCTGAGGCTCCCTCTGGACTACGAGGAAACCCACGCCTACGAGCTCGACGTGCAAGCGCGGGACCTGGGCGCCAACCCCATCCCGGCGCACTGCAAGGTCCTGGTCAAGGTCCTGGATGTCAACGACAACGCTCCCGACGTCCACGTCACCTGGGCCGCGCGGGAGCCCGTGCTGTCCGAGGCCCTCCCCAAGGACAGCTTTGTGGCCCTGGTGACAGCCAGCGACCCCGACTCGGGAAGCAACGGGCAAGTGCTCTGCTCCCTCAGCCAAGGGGACGAGCACTTCAGGCTGAAGAGGACCAACAGCCACAGCTTCGCGCTGCTGACCAACGCCTCGCTGGACCGCGAGCTGCGCGCCGAGTACAACCTGACGCTGGTGGTGCGGGACATGGGGGACCTGTCCCTGGCCGTGCTCAAACACCTCACCATCTGCATCAGCGATGTCAATGACAACGCCCCGGCCTTCGAGGAGGCCACCTACGAGGCTGCTGTGGCTGAGAACAGCGAAGCACCTGCCTTCCTGCTCACCGTCCGTGCCACTGACCCCGACCTGGGCTTCAATGGGAAAGTCACCTACAGGATCCTGGACCCCTCTGCTTTGGGGCTGATCTCAGTCGACCCCGCCACTGGGGATGTTTTTGCCCTCCAAGCTTTTGATTATGAGCAGGTGAGGAGCCTAGAGTTCCTGGTGACTGCAGAGGATGGAGGGCATCCCAAGCTGGCATCCAACATCTCCGTCAGGCTGGCTGTGCTCGACCGGAATGACAACGCGCCCATCATCACCATGCCAGTGCTGGTGGGAGGGGTGGCCACGCTCCCTGTCCTGGTCAATGCGGAGACCGGGTGCTTTTGGGTGGTCCCTGGCAATGGGAGCACCCAGGGAGCTGCAGCGGTGACCAATTCCACACCCGTGTCGTGCCCTGGCACTCCCTTCCTCTTCACCATCGTAGCCAGGGATGTGGACTCGGGCATCAATGGGGCTCTCCGGTATGATCTGGTGGGTGGGGACGATGCTGGGCTCTTCATCCTGGACCCTCTCCTGGGGCAGGTGTCCCTCAACACCAGCAACGCCAGCAGCCTGGCTGGCAGCCGGCGGGAGCTGCTGGTCCGGGTGAGTGACCAGGGGGACACCCCCCTGCACACCCTGGCCCGGCTCCGCTTGGTTTTCCGGCACCACGGAGCCTTCTCCAAAATGTCAGCCCGGGATCCCGGCTGGCTGAGTCTCTCCGTGGTGGTGGTGATCTGCCTGGCCGCTCTCCTGGGCGGGTGCCTGCTGCTGCTGGCTCTGACCCTGTCTCTGCGGAAGAAGGACCAGAAGGACGGCATGGCCTACAACTGCAGGGAGGCAGAGGACGCCCGCCGGCAGCAGCAGCTCAAGAAGCCGCACAGGCAGATCCAGAAGGCCGACATCCATCTGGTCCCGCTGCTCCGGGGCCGCTCCCGGGAGCCTGAGCCCCCCCGGCCCTGCCAGGAGGAGCTGCCGGGCACAGCCACCCCCGCGCCCGGGGGCTCCCCACAAGCTCCCCTCCACCTCACCCCCACTCTCTACAGGACCCTGAGAAATCAGAGGACACAAAAAGGCTCAGAGGAGCAGCAGGGCACCTTCGACCTGCCCATCCTGCAGCGCCGGCCCTGCCAGCCCCACAGACCCAAACACGTGGTGAAGGAGGCTGTGAGCCCCCCGGAGACACCGCTGCATGGCAAGAGCTTGGTGAAGCCACCCATGGGAGAGCCCCAAGTGCCACCCGAGCAGCCCGTGGGTGCTGGGGGAGCCGGGCAGCCCCAGCCCCACCAGCAGATCCTCAGGAGCCTGGTCCGGCTGTCGCTGGTGGCGCTGGCGGAGCAGAGCCTGACTGGGGAGTTCGCCATGGAGTCGCCCCCAGTGCAGGTAGGAGCTGTCCCGGCTGTTCCCAGACCGTGGACACCCCCAGTCCTTCCTTGCCTGGGTCTCACCCACCCTGGGGTGGCGGGAATGGGCAACCTTTGGTTGGTCTGTGCCCCCAGCCGGGGCTGGGTACGGTGAACAACGCCCCCAGCCAGGCAGGGTCGCTCTGGGAGTGGGGTTGTCACTGGGAGAAGGGGACAATCTCATGGGCAGGGATCAGCAGGAGGGTGCAGGGGAAGCTCGGGGCCAGGTGGGCTGCCCAGGCTTGTTTTTCCCCCGGTGTGGGGATGCTGAGCCATCTGCAGGAGCAGGAAACGCTATAAAAAGGCCGCGGGGCTCAGAGGGACGTCCTGGCAGGAAGCAGCTTGAGCGGCCAGCCCGGGGCTCAACAGGCTTTTCCTGCCTTGCAGCAAATCTCCCAGCTGCTCTCCCTGCTGCACCAAGGCCAGTTCCAGCCCAAAACAAACTACAGGGGAAACAAGTACACGGCCAAGAACGGCAGCAGGTAAGGCTGGCTCCCAGCGCTTCCCTTCCCCACGCCCCTTCCCCTGCTGCAGCCCCAGCAGCCCAGAAGCCTCCGAGGGCAGAGGGAGCAGGGCAGAGACACCAGGGAAAGCCTCATCCCCCGAGACTGGGGAGGTGGGTTCTCCCTGCAGGGGATGGTTGTGCTCCTCTGGTCCTGGCTCCCAGTGGTATCCAGCTGCTTTTTGCCTCCTTCCTGGGGTACCTTTGGCAGTCCCTCCACACTCACCTGAGCTCCTCTGTGGCCATGAGCCATCGTCCCATCCGTGCCAAGAACACCCATGGTTCTGGTGTGACGGGCAGGGGCACTCAGGAGCACAGAGGGGCCCAGCTCTGGAGGCAGCAGCATGAGGATGAATGTTCTCACGGCTCTGGGCACTTCCTTAGAGATGCTGTTGCCTGCTGTCATGAGTTTGGGACACCTGACCTTGTGCCAGGGGGCAACTGAGTGAGGAACTGCCAGCAGGGCTGGAAACACTGAGATATCCCAGCTGTGTGCCAAAGATATTCCCAAACGTCACGGTGTTCCCATTGGATTATGCTGTTGCCAACTCTGAGTGAACACTCATCGCTGCCTTGCCATGTCCCCCTGTGCCCAACTGCCCAGGCCATGGGCAGACACAGCTTTCTCCACCTTTCTCACCTGCAGCTGCTGAGGATGGAGAGGGGGAGGGAGGGAGGGCAGCTCTGGGGCTTCTGGGGCAGGGCTGGGCTCTGCTGCTCCTCACCTGGTCCTGCAGGAGGGAAACTGCTCTGGATTCATGGGGAGGAGCCAGCAGTTCCCTGTTTGCTCAGGGTGTGCCCCTGGGTCCCTGGAAATGTTCCAGGCCAGGTTAGATGGGGCTTGAAGCAACCTGGTCCAGTGGAAGGTGTCCCTGCCATGGCAGAGGATGGAACAAGATGATCTTTAAAGTCCCTTCCAACCCTTCTGTGATTCTATGATCTTGCTGCAGAAGGATAAAAACCCTCTCAGGCAAGAAATGTGGAGCCCAACCAAGCCCAAAACTCATTAATGGATGGGCTCTCAAAATGCCTTTGGTTCTGGGAGTGACGAACGGGGAGGGTGCCCTCAGCCCCTCGCTGGGGCATTCTGTGGGGACAGAGACCCTTCCAAGGGCTCCCTGGGGCGGGGCTGTGCTGGGAGCTGAAGTGACGTGGGTGCTGTGACCCCTGGCAGGGCTGCAGGGCTGGACACAGGGCTGGACACGGGGCTGGACACAGGGCTGGACACTGACTGCCTGAGCACCAAAGACAGCGGGCACGGCGAGAGCGAGGCCGGCGACCGTGACTCCGACAGCGCCTTCGAGCTCTCCGTGCAGCAGCTCGTGGGAGAGGAGCTGGAGACGCTCCTGGAGCCACAGGCAGGTGAGGTGACCTCGCTCCTGGGACAGGGTGGGGCTGGGGGGGCTCCAGCAGCGGGTTCCCCTCGAGCAACACAGCCTAAGCCCATCCAGGAGGGCCAGGGCAGCCAGCCAGAGCACACCGCACCTCCTGGAGGGGCTCTGGCAGTGACACTGCTTGGGGCAGCACCTCTGGACCATCCCAGGCTTTTGGTACCAGGCAAAGGGACTTGCTGAGCTTCATGTTGGATTTTTCCACGTGTTTATGGCTGTTCTTCCCTCCCATGGATGCTGGTTTAGGGTTTAGTGATGCGTGAGCTTGACCTCTGCCATAGCTCAGGGGTGAGGTCCAGTTTCACACTGCAGCTGCTGAACTGCTTCCCACGCTGGCCTGAGCCCTCCTTTCCCGGTCTCCTGGTGTATGCAGAGTGAGAAAGGTGGACACTTGTCCTTGCCAAGCCCTTCAAGATGTTATGCACCCTCAGAGCCCCATTAGGTTCCTCTTTCCTCTTCATCTCCTGTGACCAGCCTAATCGTAGTGTGTCTTTTTTGAGATGTGTGACCAGAATTGTGTGCAGTGTTTAGGATCCTCTGGGGGTATAAGGAGGTTTTCTGGCTTCTTCCTCATTCCTGTCCTGCCCAAGCACCATGCTGAGCTCTGTTCTTGGTGACTCCCAAATCCCTTCTCTGTGTGGAGGGAGAGTCATCAACACACAACGTGTTTTTCCCTGGGACAATTATCCGACAGTTGGTGACACAGAAATTCACCAGCCACGTTTTGCTCATGGCACTCAGCATGACCAGGTCCTTCTGCAACCCTCTGCTTTTGGGTGTTTTAGTCGAGTCAACACCAACGTTGTCCCCTTTCCATGTCATTTATCACTGTGTTGAGCAGATACTCTGGGACTCTGCTAATGACCTCCCTTGGTGAGGAAGATTAATTATTCCTACCCTCACTTCCTGGCTTTTAACACATATGAGTCCCTACAGAACCTGGCTGTAAATTCAGGCGCAGCTCAGGTCCCCTGCAAGCCTGGCTGGTGCTGTTCCACCAGCTCAGGTGACCTCTGCCATCACAGAATTGAATCATGGAATGGTTTGGGTTGGAAGGAAGCTTAAAAATCATCCCATTACACGCCCTGCCATGGACAGGGACACCTTCTCTATCCCAGGCTGCTCCAAGCCCCAATGTCCAGCCTGGCCTTGGGCACTGCCAGGGATCCAGGGGCAGCCCCAGCTGCTCTGGGCACCCTGGGCCAGGGCCTGCTCACCAGAACAGGGAACAATTCCTTCCCTATATCACATCTATCCCTGCCCTCTGGCAGTGGGAAGCCATTCCCTGTGTCCTGTCCCTCCATCCCTTGTCCAACATCATCCAATTCATCATCCAGCCCTTCCAAATTTCCAGAACACAATTCCCCACCTGACAATGCCATGTGGTTCCTCTGGGAGCAGCAGCTCCGTGGCTCTCTCTGCTGAGCCTTGCACTGAAGGATTTCTCTGAATCTGCCTGCACTGGATTCACCTTCATGTGCTTAAAAACTCCTGTCACCATTTCCACCTCCCCTCCCTCTGATCCTGCATTCATTTGAAGCAGTAGTTAATGAACAGCAGCTAATAAACCAGGCAATTTCATATCTGAGTTCCTCTGGCACTCCGGGGTGAATACCATCTGGGCCTGACATTTTCTACATGTTCCTTTTATTGATTTGTTCTAAAAATCTCCTCTACTGGCATTTCAATTTGAAAGAGTTGGGCTGAATCATGTCCTGTAGCAGAGATTTCATTGTGGAGCCTCTGTGCTCCTTCATAGAAGAGAAACCCATTGAGCTTTGCTGCCAGGGTGGTTTGAATTCCAGAGCTGGGCATTTTTGGTGCTCTTCCTTAGGGACAGAACCTCTTGCTTGTCCCCCTTTGCCTCCCTAAGTAAGGAGCAAATGAAGGAAAGGCTGAGACCTAAAAGCTTCCTTGGAATCCAAGGTCCTGCAGCCAAGAGCAGGGAGCAAACGGGAGCCCAGCTCCATCCCAAGGGCACTGACATGCCCTGATCCCAGGAAAGGGACTGGAGGACCTGCCCAGCAGCTCTGTCTGGATCCAGTTCTGCCCACACAGGGAGCATCCTAAAAAATCCCTGCTATGGTGAGGCTGAGCCATGAAGCACCATCTCCCATGATTCTTGGATCTGAGAGGAAAAAACCCTTTTTACCAAAGTACTGGAATTCCATAGGATCATTGAGGTTGGAAAAGCCCTCTCAGACCATTGTTCCCCAGCACTGCCAGGTCCACCACTGACCAACGTCCCTAAATGCCACATCCACATTTCCTGGGATGATGATTCTGCCACCTCCCCGGGCAGCCTGTTCCATGCCACAGGGAATGCCACAGGGAATGCTGAGGCTGTGGGCATTCCTGCTGGCCATGCCCAAAGGGGCTGTGGGCATTCCTGCTGGCCATGCCCAAAGGGGCTGCTCTGTTCCAGTGGTGCCAACCCTTCCCCAGGAGCCCAGACCTTCCCGCAGAGGCGATGGAGCTGCTGGGCTCCTTCCTCCTCTCCCAAACACAAACAGAGCTGTGGACTTGCATCCTGAGAGGGAGGAAGGAAGCACTGCTGGAGCTCAGGAGTGTCCTAACAGCTGGCTGAGGCTGGCCAGGCCTTTGTGGTGTTCCCAGCGGGGGGATTTTGGGACTGATGTGTCCCAGCAGCTCTGGGATTGTTTATGCTGCGGGATGAACTCCCACCAGCCCAGCACAGCGCTCCCAGCAGCAGATGAGAGATAGAACTTTATGGATGATAAAAACAACCCCTGCTCCCCAAACACCATTAAAACAAGGCAGTAAAGAGTTATTGGTCAAATTAAACATACCTAATGATTAGGTTTCATGGCCACGGGACCGTCAGCCTGCTGAGTCATGGCTCTCCCTGCAGAGAGCAGAGCAGTTGTGCCCTGCTCTGGAGCTGAGGCAGCCAAATATCCAAGGAAGGCAGGGGCTTCTTGCAGACTGGGGAGGAGAAAACTGCATGTTTTACAGCAAAACCTGCAGCACACTTGGGTGAGGTCTCAAGGAACAGTCACTGCAACTCAGATACTGAGACTGCAGAGAAACCCTGGATGTGAAGCAACACAAAAGAATTTTGGGGCTCCAGCTGAAACCAAAATCTAAGGGATGCCCCTGCCTTTCTCTCCTCACCAGGCTGGAGTCCCAGCTCTTGCCCCTGTCCCACCCTAGGACCGTTGTTTTCCAGAGAAAAAGGTGCAATTGCTTGGTTGGCTGAGGAAGGAGCCTTGTCTCAGTCACTGACTGAGGACCCCACGTGCCAGGCTGTGGCAGGGTATTGATCATCCTCTGGAATCAGCAGGATAAGAGCACTGGAATAGGGACCCCCCTTTCAGATGTCACATTTTAAGCCAGAGCCACAGCACTGCTACAGTGACACCAGCTCTTGCCACTCTGGCACTGCTGTGTTTTGTTACCAGTGACGTTTTGCTGCTCCCAAAACCTTTCCCAAACCAGGTGGTCGCTCTGAACCCCCGCAAGGTTCTGGGATGTGCTTTGGGAAGGAACAATGAGGGGCTGGAATGCAGCCTCTGTGCACCACAGCACGGACTCTTGTTTACCAACTACCTCAAAAAACAAGAATCCCCGTTTCCCTTCCTGCTGTCTGATGAGGAAGCTATTCCAGGCTCTCCCTGCTATGGGGTCCTTCCTTTATTTTCCAGGAGATGTTTATTCATGGACAGTTATAATCACTTCTTCTCTTGCCAACACTATTTTAAGCATAAAGATTTCCTTTGCTGGTGCTTATCTCCTCAAAATAATGACAGGTTGCAGTCAGATCCCTGGAGAGCACTGGCTTCCTTAGGAGCAGCAACCCCCACCTCTTGGGGTCTCCATTGTGTCAGCCTGGATCACTCCTGCTTTCATCTCTAGAGTTTTCCCTGCTGGTGTCATTTCAGCTCCTCTCTCCTACAGATGGATAATCAGATTTGTGTGTAATTCCCTTAATCAGAGCTAGTAACAATCTACCCTGGCTGTGCCTCCATGCCAGCAGGGAATACCCTGACCAATCCACTGTGTGATTGCAGTTGCCCATTTTGGGGCACAATCAAATTACTGGTGCACTAAGGAGCCTGCCCCAGCCCCCAGCCCAGGCTCCCTCTGCTCCTCAGCTGTTTCCAATCGAGGAACAACTACTTTAGAGCTCAATTGTTTGCTCTTGGTCTCCAACCATCCAGCTGTGCATTTTATAATCCAGAATTTCATTCTGGTATTATTGTTTTCACAATAACCCATTTCTTTTCGGTCTCAATCTGCCTCCTTGGCAGCAAATTCCCACCCTGGAGTGACGCTGAAGGGAAGTCCACTATCTTTGTGTCCAACACTTCCCCCTGGAAAGCTTTTCATTGTCTGCTCCCCTTTAGCCAGTCCTAAACCCTCCCTCTCTCAGGCCTTGCTAACAATTTAGTGAAGTGCCAATTGAGACTGCAACAAATAAGAATGAACCGTGATTCTAATGGTTATTATATTAAAACAAAAAGCCCAACAGTTTTAAACTAGTTCTCTTTTGTTTGGCTTTTTTAAGCTGCTGGTTTGCACGATGTCACCGGTGACCTGTTTACAATCACTGCTCTCAGCTGGTTTTAGATATTTTCATTTTTCAGTATTTTTATTAATTTATTCTTTCCCCCTTCTTCTCTGCTGTGCTCTCCCTCCCATCAGAGCTGGCCCTCAAGAGGCTGACAGCAGCAGACCCAGCGTGGATGGCCCGGCTGTCCCTGCCCCTCACCAGCAGCTACAAGGACAACGTCTTCTCCCCCGACTCCCCGCGCTCCCCCGAGGATGAAGAAGCTGCAAGGCAGGAGAAACCAAGGACCTTTGAGACCTTTGGCAAAGGTGCTGGGGCTGACCCCAGCAGCACTGGGACGAGGCTGGCCAGCACCTTCCTCTCGGAGATGAGCACCCTCTTTGAGATGATCCTGTCCCAGAAGGTCCAAGTGCACGGCGAGACTGGTTCGGGGCTCCTGCGGCAGCTGTCGGCCCGAGGGCAGAGCCTGGGGCTGGGGGACACTGCTCCAGGCCTGTAGCAGCTCGGTGCCTGTGGCAGGGGGAGAACAGGCAGAGTTTTGTCGTGCCCAGCCCTGTCCCCAACCCCAACAGGGTCACTGTATGACCCATCTAGACAGGTGTATTTCTTCCTTTGCCTCGCCCCGTCACATTTCTCCGTGACTGATTTCAGCTTTAGTTCCCCTCTACCTGCCTGTCCTTGCCTTCCTCCTGTCCCACCCTGCTCTTCCAGCCTCCCATCCCAT